>VUQS01069607.1:0-15093 GCA_015108495.1 Heterochromis multidens
TGTTGGGTTAATTCAAAAAAAAAAAAAAAAAAAAAACAACAAACAAATTAACAGAAAAAATCTATTTACAAGAAAACCAAGGATATTCTGAGTTTACAAAGTTGAGCGAAACAAGAAATTTACGAGAGGGGAACATTTGAGGAAACTCAAAATGGCAAGAAAAAGGGAGTTGCTGAGTAGTTCTGTTATGACATAAAAAAAAAGCAAATTATTAATGAATCAACTCTCCAAACAGTAAAAGAAAACAGGACACAATGTCATTTAGAAAACACTTCTGAGAACTACAGAGAAATTACAGTAACTGTGTATATCATATTCACTTAATTATTTTTATACAACAGAATATATAAATAATTAAAAAAAAAAAAACCGAAATATTACGTCAAAGGTCAAATTAATACACAAAAAGTATTTAAAGGAATTTGTGGCGTAAAAAATATGTATAAATCAGTGTAAACGGTCGTCTTCTTCCGCTGCAGCGGCTTTTCTGTCTTCATCATCCTCTTCCTCTCCGACCCTCTGCGCGTCACTCTGTTTCTGAGCTACGCCATCACGCACCGGGGGGTTGCGTGATGTAAACGCGGAAGTATTGTGCACCTGCGGTAGATGAGGGTGGATGTTCGGACAGGTAAACACGATCTTTGACTGATATTTGTGATTTCTTCTGTTTTTTTTCTGAGATAAAGTCGCTGTTAGGCGTGAAAAATAGATGAGAAAAACTGCTCTCTCTCCCTGAGCGCCGCATTTCGGTGCGTTAGTCTCTTTAGTCCCTCACGACAGCTAATGACAGCTAGCTAATGCTAGCGTTAAGTTAGCCGCAAATCGGCAGTTTCCGCGCGGAAACGGCGCTGTTATTTGTTTTATTTAAACTTTTAATTTTCGTTTACACGCTTGAAGAAGCCAGACCAAAGACTTTTGTTAATTTGATTTCGAGTTGTGAAGCCCGATCACAACAATAGAAACTAAATGGTCAGATTGTCAGAAGTGAAGCAGGACGACGACGTTTTATTTTTGAAATTGCGCACCGGAAGTAGTTTGAATTCGCGCCTGGTGGTTTGACGTCTCCTGCATCAGCGACATTAATACAACGATTAAAAACGGATCAAACCGGTGCGACCAACAGCCGGTGAGTGGAGTAATCTCCACACTGATGGAGGCTCACAGTGACTGAAGGCAGCAACCGTGTTAACGGCGACAGGAACGCGTTTTAACGGCCGCCACTTACCTAATGAAAGTCCACCTTCCAAATACATGAAACTGACCTAGATGGTTACTAACATTAAGATTCTGATTTTCTCAGTTACAGTACAACACTGGTATTAAAACTGCTGTAAATGACTTGGTCTATAATCTGTCAAAAATATCTCAAACATAATAATAATTATTATATTAATAATAATTTCTTTATTTGACAGATAACTCCTTTGTAAATCCTGTTGACTACAACCTGTTTACCAAAATATGCAAAGATATTAGACATAAAAAAAACACACTTTTTGGCACAACACCGGTGTGCCAGATTAACTGGTGAGGGTGAAACAGGTGTTTTGTATACTTGCTTTCAGGAGCTGATACCAACAAACCAGGAAATAAACACTGAACGATTTTTCTTTATCTTTAAAAAATGAATTTCTTTGCTTGTTTTTGTTTTGTTTGTTTTTTTTTTTAAATATGACACAACAGACAAAAAAAAAGCTTTCAAGTTTAACTGGTGACCAGTACCTGTTCATGATTTCACCAAAGTAAAGCTGTTCAGCAGATGTTCGTGTTGCCATCATTATTCTTCCCACACACTTTTCTGTGTTCTGAGGATTGTCAACCCGACAACTGAAGTAGACACTTTATATTATCTGCACTCAGATTGTGTGGATGTTAGTCCACTTGTGCTACCTGTGGCAGAGTGTGACAATCCAACCAGATTAGGCTGCGACACATCTGCATCTGGATTAATTCTGACCAGATATTATCCAATTCAGGGTCGCGGGGGGGGGCTGGAGCTTTTCCCAGCTGCAATAGGGCGAGAGGCAGGGTACACCCTGGACAGGTCACTAGTCTCTCGCAGGGCTAACACAGAAAAATTTGCATATTAATGATCATGAAACTGACCTCACAGCCCAAAAGATTAAATTAGAAGACATTTGTGAAGTGCAGCCTTGAGGAGAAGAGACTAAATGAGTCGTCTGCAGCTCTCATTTTAAGTCAGAATTTGACGGGACAGTAAACTGCTTGAAATGGAGTAATCCTATCAGTTTTTACAGCAGAACATCATAAAACAAGAGCTGCAGAATTTTAATATTAATTTTAAGCGTTATATTGTGGAGCAATTATAGTTACAGTCAACACAAGATAAACATTTTGGTATGAAAACCTATATTTTTGATCTGAGCAAGAGACCTGTGCTAGTATTTGCTCTGCCTCAGTAGACATGCATGCATTAGGAGGCCGAGCCCCTCCCAAACAATATGGCAGCCACATAGATGAATTTTTCCAGCATAGACCAGTCCATGTTTATCTCTTTGCATTTGTGCTTACTGAGACTGACGTCTGTCTGTGTCTCCACCAGTGAAACCAGCAGTGATGTCCCAGCAGCTCCAGTAAAGTCCAGCAGACGGGAGGCGTGTGTGATGACTTTGTGTTCGCTGCTCCCTTGGCTTTAGTGTCTCTGCAGCATCAGGATGCAGATCCTGGTGGCCAAGCTTCTTGGCCTGCTGGGCTTGTTCGGCCTTATGCTGGCTGGCGTGCTGGTCCCAGTGCGCCTCCTGTTCGTTGACTATGACAAAGCACAAAGATACAGAAGGCCTCTGTCTCTGTGTAACTCGTTTGGAGGAGGCGTGTTCCTCGCAACATGTTTCAATGCTCTGCTTCCTGCTGTCAGAGATAAGGTAAACACACATCCACCCACAGACTGTAAAAATTTAAAAAGTGAAGCCAATGCAGAAGTGCCCTAAACCTGCATTCTTTGTAATGGCCAGAAAGGGGGTAACTCCTCTGGTCTGCCTGTATATAAAAAGAAAACTCCCCTACTGCTCACTTGATCTGCCACCTCAGTAAACACTTTCCTGATGAGTTCATGGTCTCAGTCGCTATTTTCACCATTTTTACCATGTTATGGCCCGGTTGCTAGGACGTGCATTGTCATTGGTTTGTCATACCAGCTGCTCTCTCAGGACTTCTGATTTCAAAATACCAAGATGGTGATGAAGTTGAAGTTTTATCTGGCTCACAGTCTTGGTTTTCGTTTTGCCTCTTCAGGTCGGCGACGTGTTCCGGCAGCTGCAGATCAGCAGCGATTATCCTCTGGCTGAGACAATGATGATGCTCGGCTTCTTCCTCACCGTCTTCATAGAGCAGGCTGTCCTCACCTTCAGGAAGGAGAAGCCGTCCTTCATCGACCTCGAGACCTTCAACGCTGGCGGCTCCGAGGCTGGCAGCGACTCTGAGTACGATACTCCTTTCATCTCCTCAACACGGGGCTCACCAAGCAATGGCGGTCACCGCTCCCACGGACACCATCATGGACACTTGAACCCAGCTGAGCTGGTGGGGGCAGGGCCTCTGCGGTTGGCCAGCCTGGTCCTGGCTCTGTCTGCGCACTCCGCATTCGAGGGCCTGGCACTCGGCTTACAGGAGGATGGGGCCAAGCTGGGCAGTCTCTTTCTGGGCGTGGCCGTGCATGAGACACTGGCAGCCATCGCCCTCGGGGTGAGCGTAGCCAAGGCATCGCTCAGCATGAAGGACGCCACCAAGCTGGGTGTCACAGTCAGCATGATGATTCCACTGGGCATGCTGGTGGGAATGGGCATCGAGTCGGTTCAGACGCTGGCGGGCAGCATAGTGTCGGTGGTGCTGCAGGGACTGGCCGCCGGAACATTCCTGTTTGTTACCTTCTTTGAGATCCTCACCCGAGAGCTGGAGGAGAAACAGGACCGGCTGCTCAAAGTGCTCTTCCTCATCATCGGCTACGCTGCACTCGCTGCACTCGTCTTCATCAAGTGGTGACAGACAGGAAGTGAACAGAAATCGAGTGATGCCAAATAAAGCCAAGTGTTCACTTTATTGAAGGAATTAGCTGTGGGAGGTGGGAAAATGTGGCGTTTCTCAGCGTTAGGAGCAGTGACCTGTGTTTTAAACAGAAAATTATTCTTCTTAAAATCAAACCTTTAACCCCCAAAGAACAGATGTGTTTATTTATATGTTTAACACCTGTAACTGGCAGCAGTGAGGCTGCTGCTGCACAGCTGGAGCTATAATATAAGGACACTTCAAATGTCCCTGCAGCAACTTTATAGTCTATAATCAACCATTTATGATGTTTGTATGCTGGTTAGAGATGCTAAACAGAGGGGCTTAAAATGTTTTTAACTTATTTTTATAAACTTTTCCGTTACAGTGATTGAATCCCGCATTAGAAACTCTGCAGTGGTTGAAGGTGGTGACTGCTACGTAGGGCTAACGCTACATTCACACAGACATATGAGGTGTGATCAGAAAGTTCCAGGAATGGGCCTCTAAAAATCAAAAGCCCTAACTGATTTAACTTTCCCATTTAAGGCCATCTTCTTGGGCACCTCTCGACTGTTTTCAGGACAGCTGCTATTTTTAGATCACTTCATCGAAGACCTGCTAAGTCCCCTTGTATTAAGCTTCCTCTGTCTCCTTCACTGTGTCAAAATGTTGATTCCTAAACTGTTTTTAATTTGTGGAAACCTGCAAAGTGCAGGCAAATCTGGTGGCCACATTCATGGTGCACAACCCTGTTAATGTGGAAAAAATGCACCCGATCTTGTTTCACCCCCGACTCCTTCAAACTTGGACACTGTGGACTCTTCCACTGAAAATTGCTTGGTTGTAATCTCACATGATGATCCTCTGTGTGAAATTGGGGTCAGTTTGAAACAGAAGTTGTTTGCTCTCTGCACACGTTTGAAATCATGAGGAAATCTCAGTGCATGCGGTGCATGTGATCAGAACTGCAGTTCCAGAAAGAGATCTGAAACTAGCTGCCATTCTGGAAACTGTCTGGATGTGTCTGAGAAGATGATACTGAGCAAGAGATTGGTTAAATTTAAATCTGGTAAGGTTTTTGATTTTTATGAACCTATACTCAGAACTTTTTGTTGACACCTCATAATGTAGTTGGTAATATATGACCTCTCAGGATTCCATCTCACTGATACTGCTTCATCATCTAGCATCCTCTCAGTTTTAGTGCATTTGTTTCTACATGGATTCAGGACTAAACGTGGGTCGCACATAGTTTTCTTCATTATAGATAGGAGTGGTACCCAGCCCCCTCCCCTAGCCTACATGTCAGAGCTGTGAACCAAAGGTGAATCCCAGATGTTTTCTATCTGTATGTTAAAGCTGTTCAGTTTCTCTTTTACTCAGACTTCTGTTTTTACAAACCTGCTGTATTCTTGGAAATCCCCACACAAACACACACAGGAGCCTTTTAACAGGATCTGCTTTTTGTTTCTTCATGTGTTCATATTGAGATCTGGATCAGTTTTGTATTTATGATGGTTTTTGTCATCTTGTCTTGGCGTCATTCATATGTTTGTTTGTTTGTTTTTTTAAGTGATGTGTGTGTGTGTGTGAGTTGGAAATAAACTAATTATTATCTGACACATCTGTTTGTGTCCAGTCTGGATCTCCCTGTTTATGGCTGCTGTTGCTCTCTAACCACATCCATCACACATCTAAGTATGTGTTGGTTCATTCAGAGTCCATTTCTCCATCAGCAGGGGTTTGATGCAGGTTTTACAGTGTGTGTGTGACTGGTTTGAGGTAGGTGGTCTGGTTTATGCAATGGAAAGCAACACATTGTGGAGCTGCTGCAGTCTGAACACAGCCAAGGGCCTGTGCTATGAAGCAAGTTCAGCATACCCAGGATATCACCAGCATGGGACCGCTCACGAACAGTTTTACTGACAGCAGAGTGAGATCTCACGAACAACAAAACTGGTTAAAAAAATGTAAAAGAGCTGTCCTGTGAAACACTAAGTACACCCTTACTGCTTCCATAGGAGTTAAGAGGATAACTAGCAGCCAGGTGCTGCTAATCAAATACACTTGATTAATTGATCATCAGCAAGTGTGAGCACCTCCAAGAAAGCAGAAGTTTTGGCAGTTTGCTGGTCAGAGCATTCAGGTGTGTTAACACAACGCCACAATCTTCCCAGGAGTGGATATCCTAGCAAATTCCTCCCAAGCTCAGACCGTGCAATGCTCAGAGAAACTGCAAAAAACCCAAGAGTTACATTCCAGACTCCACAGGCCTTTCTTAGTGTGTTAAAAGTTAAACGTTTAAAAAAACTGAATGGCTTGTATGGCTCATTTGGAAGGGTTGCCAGGAGAAAGTCTATTCTCTCTATAAAGAACATGGCAGCACAGCTTAGGTTTGCAAAATTACATCTGAACAAAACCACAAGACTTCTGGAACAATTTCCTTTGGACAGAAGAGACAAAAGTGATGTTTGGCCATAATGCACATAATGCAACACCACATTTGATGAAAACCAAACACAGGATATCAGCACAAACACTTCATACCCACTGTTAAGCACAGTGACAGTGAGTATGAGGTGTAATATCCTCTTGCATTTATTGCACTTAAGAGGATATTGCATGTTGGATGGGTGATGATTTGGGCTTGTTTTGCAGCCACAGGACCTGGGCACATTGCAGTCATTAAGTTGACCATGAACTCCTCTGTATGCCAAAGTATTCTAGAGTCAAATGTGAGGACATCTGTCTGACAGCTAAAGCTTGGCCTTGGTTCATACAGCAAGACAATGATCCCAAGGACACCAGCAAATCTACAACAGAATGGCTGAAAAAGGAAAGAATCAAGGTGCTGCAATGGTCCAGTCAACGTCCAGACCTGAACTCAACTGAAGTGCTGTGTTCTTGTCCAAGAACACTTCCATATGCCGACACGAGGAACCAGCCTTCTGATTTGTCAGCAACCCCTTTTATCTCCTGTGCCTCAGCCGACCACTTTTTGAAAACTTAATTAAATTAATAAATGATTGGTAAAAGAGTGTTGATGCTAACTGAATGGGAGCTAAATGACTGAAACGGATCAAACCAGTGTGACTGTTATTCTCTTGTGTAACTACATTGTGAAATAAAAGAAAAGAAGACTCATTTGAAGAATTAGAAGAGGAAGTGAAGACATCTTAAAAAAAACGAAACTCACAAAAACTAGAAATGCACACAATATAAATCTGACATTGTGAACCCTTGAAGAAGAAGCTTCCTGGCTGTGTGACTGTACTGCATTACTGCACCGTCTGAGTGATACAGTGAGATGGATTCAGGTAGGTCATTTCTTTATATTTCTATTTACTTATTATCTATTTATTTACATTAATTATCCACAGAAATTGCAAACTTAATATTTAATAATTAAAATATACCTCATTCTACTCACTTCACTTCAATTTTATTTGTATAGTGAGAGTTCATACTGTAACTGTTGTCTCAAGACACTTTCTAATGTAGGGTAACCTACATTACATTGTTGAGAACCCCAACAATCTGATGATCCTCTATGAGCAGCATTTGGTGAGTAGGAAGAACAAGAACCTGTCCCTCCTTGAACCTGGTTCAGGTTCAGGTTCACCTGAATCCAAATAACTGTAATGTCAACAGTATGTCTCAGTTTTTCCACATTATAAAGAAATGCTGCTGTAGTAGATCAAAGAAAACCTACCAGCATGGCTCTTTTGGCTGTGACCACAATAAAGGAAATCAACATGGCCTTTTGTTCCATAACTGAAAAAAAAAAATAAAGAATTTATTCAAGGGCTCATCTGTTCCTTGTTTGGTGTAGTATGACCGATCAGATTTTAAGTCTAATGCCCTTCCTCTCCCCATTTCGCTGTGCCTGGGACTGGCACTAGGAGTACACTGGTTTTTGGCTCCCCATGGCCGGGTTACTGTTGTGTTACAACAGCCAAAACATGAAGTGGTTGTTTGGGTTATAAATGTGTTGTAACATACCTACAAATGTGAATTTTGGTTCACTGTGTTAAAAATTCTCATCCACAGTGAATAATATTGATGTCTATGAATACCTGTGGGTCCAGAATCAGGACATTGCAGAGCACACGCTGCATACACCGTTTCTACAGCACATGCAGCTTGGAGACCTGCAGGCAGACAGCTATGTCAAATTCATGATCCAAGACATCAACTATCTGGTGGTGGTCAAAGACATGCTGGATATAATGAGAAACAAAGTGAAGGCCCCCAAGGACCTCCACGATTTCATGGAGGACAGGTATGAAAGCTACAAGACGTATGCTGAAAGCACGCTGAAGGAGTTCAACCTCAATGTAAGCAACCCTCAGCACCATCATTCACTCTATTTAACATTTCTCTATTTAACAGGGATGTTATTTCATTGTTTTGAAGTTATTGCTACAACTTATATTTAACCTGTTTCAATAATTAAATCAATCTATTTATCTGTCCACCTGTCACATCCATAGAGTGTGTCAAACATTAACCCGACCCCTGTCATGAAGAAGTACCTGTCTGATTACAAAGACATCATGGAGAATCAGGACCCCATTTACTTCGCCGTGGCTCTCCTGCCCTGTTCCAGGCTGTGGCTGTGGCTGGCCAACCAGCTCAGCGAGAACTGCTGCAATGCATACTTCACCTGGAAGATGTCCAATATGTATGGCCACCCAGAAGAGCACTATAAAGTGCTGCTCGACAAGTATCTGACCACACCAAAGCACAAGGAACTGGCAAACAAAATCTTCCACCAGCAAATGAAGAATGAGCATGACTTCTTTGCATCCTCACTGGAATGAAATACAAACAGTTAAAAATTAAACCTTCTTACTTTCAGCTGGTTAGAATTAATGTGTCTCTATTGTCCTCTGCTTTTCTTATCTAAAATACTGCACAAGGAACATACTTTTTCTTACCAGCTAAAACTTGGGCTTTGTTCAGTTAATGCCTTCAAATTCTTATTGATGTTTGTCACTCAAAGCACAACGTCTGTCTAGCTATAAAATATATTTATATTTATAGCTGTTACACTGGGCTGTGCACTGTTAACATCTATGAAAAATGTTTTGTGCCAAAACAGGCTGCATCATTATTAATTATTGTCTCTGAATTACTTTGGTCTACCGTTAATGAATAAAATGAATACAATTTCTGCTACACTGTACAGGTTCTGGCTTTCATTACACTATGTATTTTTGTTCCTGTGTATTAACTAAAGTAAAGCAAAGTAAAGAAATGTATTTATAAAGCAACTTTCAAGGTAAACATCACAAAGTGCTTCATAAAAAAAATGCTAGAACATCAAAACAAAAAGTTATCAAAAAGCAATTTTAAAAGATTCGTTTTTAACTGGTTTTTAAAAGGGATCACCAAATTCATAGAGGCTCAGAGAGAAAGAGATCCAGAGACTGGGGGCCACTGCTGCAAATGCTCCTTTGGTTCTCAGCCTAAACCCTAACCCCTAACCCCACAGCCAGCAGGCCCTGATCACATGACCTCAGGGACCTGCTGGGGACGTGGGGACGTGTGGACATAAAAGTTTACTGATGTACTCTGGTGCCTGTCCATGCAGAGCTCTCAAAGTCAAACCAGAATCCTAAAGTGGACTCTGAAGTTAATGGGGAGCAAGTGCAACTCAATTAGCAACGGTATGACATGTGAGTACTTAGAGGACTTAGTTAGAAGCCTCTCAGCAGCATTTTGAACAATCTGCAGATGCCCCAAGGAACAAACAATGAATTACAATAATTCAGACCTAATGAAATAAAGGCATGAATAACAATCTCTAATTCAGAGTGTGACACAGTGGAACTCAACTTGACAATATTTCTTAAGTGATAAAAGCAAGAGCAAAACAGAGATTTATACTTGAGTATCCAAAGCAAAAGTCGAATATCACACCAAAGTTCCTGATAGAAGATTTAGCAAATGTGGCAAGGGGACCCTAGAGTTTCCTCTAGGATACTTTCACTGAATCAACTACTTTGACCAAATAAAGAAACAGGTCAAAAACATTCGACAATAACAGGCTGAGCTGGAACAGGAACAGTTAAAGAAGATGCTGAAGGAGAAATGTTTCTTACTTTTGACAAAGAAAGTAAGAAAGTTTTCACAGTCTTCATTTGAAAAAATTGGGACAATATCACTAATAGAGTTGAATAACACCTTAAGATTACCTCTGCTCTTCAAAATCAGGTTTGAAAAGTAGACAACTATCACATCTCTTACTGAAGTGTTAAAAGAAACTAAACATCCTTTAAATGAAAGAGAATATGTAAACGAGTTGATCTCCACAAGCATTCAACTTTTCGACTTTAAACAGCAAATAGTGTCATTTATCCAAGGGAAAGAGTTTGAAACGTTTTAACGGGACAGACTTTATCTGAAATGGAAAGGCAGTGAACACTAAAAAGATTCATTAAGAGATCAACATCATTGTAAGGGAATACAAATAAACTGAAAGCATTACACAAAGTCTTACATCCTGGTTGCTTAGGCCTTAAAGGTAGAGGAAATAAATATTATTCTTTACAAATTTTGCTTTTTGTAACCAGGACGGATATTTACCAACCTAATTATGTCACACTGTCACAGTCCCAGGGTTTGTGTGCTTTGTTTAGTTGAAGTTATTGGGTTTTGTGATTATTTAGAACCCCTGCGAGAGTATTCTGGTGGGGGTTCTCTGAGTATAATTTTTGTGTTTCCTCGCCCTCCCCAGTGTTTCCCTTAGTGTTAAATTGTGTGTATACGTGGATGTCTGGCCTCTGTTAGTTACTTCGTGTTTTATTTTGGTAATAGTTGTCTCATGTGTCTTGTATCTGGTTCTACTTCCCTTCCCTGTTTGATTGTCTGATTCTGTTCACTTGTGTCTCCTTCCCCAGCTGTTTCTACTTCCCTTGATTGCCCTCTATGTCTGTGTTTGTATATTTATCGCTTCAATCTTCCACTTTGTTCTTTGCTGCGATATCTGTTGCCTTTCCTCGTGTTCTCCTGGCACTTTTTGTTTTATTTGATTAACCTCCCCTGTCTGTTTCTAGCAAGTTTTAGATTCTGTTTGCTTTTTTTGGTGGACTTTATGGACCATTATGGACCAGCCAAAATAAAGGCTCACTTTTGGTTTATTTAGCCTGCCTCCACTTGTCTGCATTTGGGTCCTCAATCAATTCCAAACATTACAAATGTTACAATTTCAAACATTGATCCCACATCCCGTCTGGCACCAACAACCATGCCTTGTTGCATTTGCATTAATGAGCTGTAGCAAATAGATGTGACCTCCTGTCTTAAGACAAAGAGAAGCATCTTAATTTGTTCATTGTATTGGAAAGGTTTGGACCTAGGGAGAAAAAAATAAACTTCAGAAAGTAAGGTCATCTGAATTTTAAAAATCCAACTACAGAAAGAGAGACTGTAGTGAAGATTTTTTCTGGAGACCAAATAGTTGTTAGTGAACATTTTGACCAATAGGTTCATTAACATTTCCTCCTTGAGGTGGCTTTCATGCGCAGTCACGCTGGCCCTGATTTGAGTTCATGAAGTAAAAGCTTAATGAGAGTCCAGCAGCTCTGTCTAAAGCTAAAGGATCCTCTGACCCCTGTTCACCCAGACTCTTCTGCCAAAAGGAGTAAAACCGAAACAACAACAACAGGATCGAGTCCAGCAGCAGGACCAGATGCCACAACAAAGGCCCGTGATATTTCCTCCACCTCTTTAAGCCTCTTAGTCCTGTAAGTCTACCTGGCTGCCTGCAGAGCTGCATCAGCTCTGATCAGTGATCGTTTAATCCTTTAGTGGAAAAGGTTGGGTCTCACAGGTTTGTCTGTCTGCCAGCCACACATATAAACGCTCAGATCTTAGCAGGTATGGAGGAACTTCTGTTACCAAGTGGCGAGGAGGAGGTGCGCTCTGACAACAGTTCGTACGCTCCGGGAGATGCAGGGAGGACGATGGGGGACCAAGTCAAAACTTTCCTCCTGAAGACAGTGAAGGGGGACCTGATGACTGTGAAAGATTTCTGTAAGAGGAATGGGCTGCTCACATTATCAGTCATCTCTGTGATCACTGGCTGCACGTTAGGCTTCATGCTGAGAGGAAGTCCGATGTCTACACAGGTACAACTCACCTGACAGCCACCTAAATAGAACTCCTTGCCATTAAAATCTTAGCTTCATATTTACATTTCACATTACATGTCAGTACATCGATTGCACTTGAAAATGTCTTCTTACATACTTTCCTTTAAATATCCTGTCAGGTCACCTTCAGTGTTGATGTCAGTATTTACCTGCCAAGAGCTCACCTTTAAGCTCCTGTACTGATACTGTCCAACACTTTTCCTGTTAATTCCCTCTCTTGGATTTCTGCTCAGTAGTTTCCTTTAAATATCCTGTCAAGATGTAAAATTTCATATGTTTATATTTTCCTTTATATTTATATTTAACCTAACACAAGTCTTCCTCTTGATACTTTCATTGAAAATGTTGTCTTTACACTTTCCTTTAACTGACCAATCATGTGCCTGGACTTATGGTGATACATCTCTTTAAATTTAAATTGCAGCTCCTGTGTTGATACTTACTTTGTTTGGTTGGTTATGTTGGGTTTTTTTTTTTTTGTTTGTTTTGTTTTTACATTTCTGTTATGTATTTATTTGTGGAAAAAAGTGAAAACTATGCAAAACACATAGCAGCAAGGAGGGACAGAGGAGTTACCAAAGGTACCAAATATTACAACACAAAGACAGCAAAACAGGAAAGAAAAAAGAAAAACAGAGGAAAAAAATATTTGAGTACTGAGGTTCTAACCTTCCTTTTATTTAAAACAATCCTTAAAAGAGTAGTGGTAAATTTGCTGGGTGATCATCTACAGAAGAATGGTCTATTTGAAGAGTTTCAGTCAGGATTTAGAGTGCATCACAGTACAGAAACAGCATTAGTGAAGGTTACAAATGACCTTCTTATGGCCTCTGACATTGGACTCATCTCTGTCCTTGTCCTGCTAGACCTCAGTGGATGTAACCACAATATTTTACTACAGAGATTAGAACACACTGTTGGTATTTAAGGAAATGTGCTGCGATGGTTTGAGTTTATCTGATTGATTCCAATTTGTGCATGTAAATATGCACGCACACAAGTTAGTTACAGAGTTCCACAGGGTTCTGTGCTGGGACCAGTGCTGTTTACATTATCCATGCTAGTATTAGAAAATACTGCATACATTTTCATTGCAATGCAGTGTCAGATAATACAAATCAATTAGTTAAACTGCAGGAATGTCTTAAAGACATAAAGACCTGGATGACCTCTAATCTCTTGCTTCTAAATTCAGATAAAACTGAGGTTATTGTACTCTGCCCTAAAAATCTTAGAGACATGGTGTCTAACCAGATACTTACTCTGGATGCGAAGAATCTCTGAGTCATGTTTGACCAGGATATGTCCTTCAATGCGCATATTAAACAAATATGTAGGACTGCTTTCTTGCATTTTTGCAATATCTCTGAAATTAGAAACATCCTGTCTCAGAGTGATGCTGAAAAACTAGTTCATGCATTTATTACTTCTAGGCTGGACTGTTGTATTTCATTATCATCAGGTTGCTCTAAAAGCTCTCTAAAAAGCCTTCAGTTGATCCAGAATGCTGCAGCAAGAGTACTGACAGGGACTAGAAAGAGAGAGCTTATTTCTTCTATATTGACTTCCTAGTTATGCTGCAATAGGCTTAGGCTGCTGGGGGGTCTTCCTATAATGCACTTCTGCATCATGGGAAGCATTTCTTCTTCACTCATCTCTTTTCACTCTCCATGTGTTTATACACCACTACTGAATTTAATCACTGGTAATTAATAAACTCTGGCTCTCTCTCCCATAGTGTGTCTGTTGTACTGTCTCCCTATACTCTGCTTTTTCTCTTCTCTTTCCCCTCACCCCCAATCGGTCGCAGCAGATGACTGCCCCTCCCTGAGTCTGGTTCTGCCAGAGGTTTCTTCCTGTTAAGAAGGAGTTTTTCCTTCCCACTGTCACCAAGTGCTTGCTCATAGGTGGTTGTCTGATTGTTGTGGTTTTCTTTATAATACTGCAGGGTAAAGACCCAACAATATTAGGTGCTGTTGGTGTGAATTGAAGCTAGATAAATAAAATCAAATTGAACTGGTTTACTTGAGAAAAGAGCTTGGTGGTATTGAGATGAAGAAAATGTTTAAGTGTGTTGGGGAGAGAGAACATTAAAGGTTTTCAGTGGTAACATTAAACAGAGTGCCAAGAGTAAGGTGGAGGTGTAGGAAACATGCATTATAACAATAAAATTATGGTACTGTAATGTATATCAAATGAAAGATTGTGCTGATAATGACAACCATAATTGCAAAATATTTAATTGGAAAGCAACATTTATGTAAGCAACAAGTACACACAATAATAATAATAATTGTATTTGTTTGAATGTCTGTTCAGTGCATTCAGAAGGATGTCACACCTTTCACTCACTTTGAATGAGACCCAGAGTTCCTTTACGGAGACCGAAGAACCTTACAGAAGGCCAATCATTGCTGTAGCACTCAATCAGGTTTCTATGATAATGTGACCAGACAGAAGTCAGTTTTTACTAAAAGGCACATGACAGTCTGATGGGAGTTTGCCAGGAGGCATCTGAACTCCAATAACATAAGAAGCTAAAGCTTTTTGCATGATGGTCTTAAGATTGAACTACATGCCAGTGGTGTGTGTAGAGAAAACCAGGCACGGAGCATGAAAAACTTTTCAGGAGTGCTCAGGATCTCAGGCTGGGGCAAAGGTTTACATTTCAACAAGATAACTCTCTGTATTTACGCAGCCTGCAAAAATTCCCAAAAAGTAAATGAAAAAAATTGTCATGCTTGTAGGATAATAGCCTGGAAGACCTGAGGCTGTCACTGCTGCCAAATAAAATAGAAAACTACAGCTACAATTAAGGCAAGGGTCTGAATACTTGTTTAGACTTGTTCTGCTTGTTGAGAGTTGTGTGTTTGCTGGTAGTCTCAGGGTGCAAGTATGTGTCAGATTAAATATAGGCAGTGATCTGTGT
>VUQS01069610.1:0-13183 GCA_015108495.1 Heterochromis multidens
ACACACTCTCGCACACACACACACACACACACACACACACACACTCTCACTCTCACACACACACACAAAACAACAAGATTGTAGATTTGTGTCTTTGTATTTTGTGTATCTGCTTCTCATGTTTTTTTTCCAGGTGCTTGTTTGTTTGTTTGTTTGTTTGTTTGTTTTTTCTCTTGTATGTTTTGTCTTACAGGTGCAGCAGCTGACGACCTATTGCATTTTTCTATTTGTGCTTTATCCTTATACTTTCTACCTTTCTCTTCTCCCCCCGCCTGTCAACTTAGACATTTTCATATTATACATGTACTGTAATAACAATAATAATACTAATAAAAAAAAAAAAAGAGAGACTGGGTATACCCTGCATAGGTTGCCAGTCTATGGCAGGGCTAAAGATTACAATTATTGACCAAAGCAGTCATGATTATGCTTTTTGCCGTATTCAAGCAGCTCTAGCTGGAGATGGCTCTTACTTTACCCGCTGCTAACCACTGTAGCAACTTTATGTTCAGCAGTTGCTGATCCTCTTGTTCCTTTATATCTTGGAGTTTTGTAGACTGTGTATTTGGGGATTTCTTGCAGTTTTGTATTATTGATGTTGTCAAAACACCTGTTTGGACCATTATACAAAAAAAGTCTCTGCAGGTCAATAAGGTGGGTTAGCAGCTACTTATAGCAGGCTTAAATAGGGTTCGGGTATAGCTGAGGGTAGCATTTTAAAACAAGGGGAAGAAGCTTCGATTATTTTAGTGATGGAGCTACAGACTGTCCAGTATTCCATGTGGTATTTCCCAATATTATTCAATTTGTTAGTCAGTCTGCATTCAGGAGGTGCTCCCACCAAGCTGGGAAGTTCTTTCATACCTCTAGGAGGTCAGGGAGGAGGAGAGTCAAGGTCTGATTAATACTGGAGCTCTGATTTCTCCTGGATCTGCGTCGTGTTTCTGTTTGAGAATTCCCCAATCTGCTCTACTGTGTGAAAAGTTTTAAATCTTGGTAGACCAGCTACAACCTTTGCATTGAGCTGTCTACTGTGAAATGATAAATATCAACAACAGCATCCATGCCTTACTCATATTTAGGTCTTTTAGGTGCTTGTAAGGAGAACTACAGATTTTATTGCATGCGCTTTAGGTTATCAGAATATTTATATTTGTGAATGTATAATGTGTCTACAAATGGCCATGTCTAGAGAAAGTATGTGGTTGTACAGGAGACATTTCCTATGCACATGCACTCCTCCTGCTGCTAATGGCCTTTTGCTTTTTGCATCTGTATGCTAGTGGTGATGCGGCTTTCTCTGTCAGGTCTCCCTGGAAAAACAGCTTTAATCTCGATGGGCTTACTCTGTTGCTAAACAAGGTTAAATAAAGTCAATACGAGTTAAATATGAGGTTAAATAAAATAATAAGATAAATACTGTACCACATTATGTATGTTGGACTTTGTCCCAGTTTTGACGTAGCTTGCCTGATTTGTGTCTGGTTCACTCTCTGAATAATTTTTAAAAACCCTTTTACTAAAGAGGACAATGCATGTGTGCAGTAGCTGTTAATCATGTGTTGATGTGATGTCACGTTAGATTTGTTTTCTAATGTAGCATGGCAGATAACTGTGATTTAATTCAGCTTTATGAAGTTAGTAATGATCTGCAGCATGATATATTCATTTGATGGGTACAGTGTTTAACTATTTAATTGTTGATGTTATTGCCACTGCTACTGCACTTTTATTACATCTATTATCAATACCACTTCTACGACTTTTTGTTTTTGTTGTGACCATCATTTCTTCTACGTACGCAGTGTTCGACATAACCAAAGGCCCAATTGCCCAGGGCCAGTTAAAAAGTATGTTGGGCAAACTGATTGGCTGTTTCCACCAATCAAATCTATCTGTGAAGCAAAATGGTTGATATGGACCCTCATGAGTATCTTTTTCTTACACTCACTCATTTACTAAAAAAAAACCAATAGAAGTCCTTTATTTTTGCACCTGTGTGGATAGTTTATATTTGAAGAAAAGCAAAGTTTTTAGCCTCTCCCAATGTGGCTAGTTTGTTTTACAGAGCGATAACACAATTATATTAAGAAGAAACTAAAATGAAAGCTGTCTGTATGCAGATAAATGACAAAATCTTTAGATTTGTCAGATTTATGTAAACTATACTGAAGCTGATTGCTGCAACTCTGTCTCTCTCTAGCAGCAATACCTGCACCAAGCAGGGGTTAGTCTAAAAGAGTACAAGTGCTTGTTAACGTGAATATCTAATCAACCGATTACATGGCAACAACTCAGTGCACTTAGGAAAGTAGACATGGTCAAGACGACTGCTGAAATTCAAACAATCAGAATAGGGATGAAAGGTGAATTAAGTGACTTTGAATGTGGCATGGCTGTTGGTTGTTGGGTTTGGTTTAAGCATTTCAGAAGCTGCTGATCTACTGGGATTTTTCCACACAACCATCTGTAGGGTTTACAGAGAATGGTCTTAAAAAGAGGAAATATCCAGTGAGCAGCAGTTCTCTGGGTGAAAAAACTTTGTTGATGCCAGAGGTGAGAGTTAGAATGGGCAGACTGCTTTAAGCTGACAGGAAGGCAACAGTAACTCAAATAACCATTCATTACAACCAAGGTATGCAGAAGAACATCTCTGAATGTACAACACATTGAACCTTGAAGCAGATGGGCTACAGCAATAGAAGAGCACATGAGGTGCCACTCCTATCACATAAAAACAGTAAACTGAGGCCACAATTTACATGGGCTCACCAAAAGTGGACAACAGATAATTGGAAAAATGTTGCCTGATCTGATGAGTCTCGATTTCTGCTGTGACAATGAGATGGTAGGGTCAGAATTTGGCTTAAACAGCATGAAAGCATGGATCATTGGTTCAGGCTGATGGTGGGGGATATTTTCTTGGCACACTTTGGGCCCCTTAATACCAACTGAGCGTTGTTTAAATGCCACAAGCTACCTGACTATTATTACTGATCATGTCCATCCCTTTACCCCTATACCTCAGTGTACACATCTTCTAATGGTTGCTTCCATCAGGATAACGTACCATGTCACAAAGCTCAAATCATGTCAAACTGGTTTATTGAATGTGACAGTGAGTTCACTGTACTCAGATGGCTGCCACAGTCACCAGATCTCAATCTAATAGAGCACCTTTGGGATGTGTTGAACCAGGAGATTTGATTTGATAATATAAATTATAAATCCACTAGATTAAGCCAATTAAAATAATTAAATGAGTCTTCTCGTGGGCCAATAAAAATATACAAGGGGTGGGTAAAACCCTGGTCTACTGGTCCAGTGGGAAAGAAATGCTATGCGGTACATAGTACAACTACAACGTAGTGTATGTAGTACTGTGGTTACAACCAGTGTTTGAAAGGATACTGAGGAGGCATAATAGCACTTTTTTGCTGTTGGAGGAAGCAATAAGACATTTTCCATCTTTGCCTTTATTAAAAGGAGAGAAAATTCACCTTACCAACACCTCTAAAACTCATTACATTATGTGTTTTATCTTGTTTGTTTAATCTGCACAAAAAACAAAATGTCAAATTGGAAATTAAAGCTGTATTGATTGCCTCATCTAACTTAAGTTGTATAAGCCAATAAGGGTATTGAATTATTGACTACTCCTGTAATTAGTAAACAGAGTTATAATGAAACCAAGCCGTTAGAATAAATCAGCATAACAGAAAAGTAGGCGTAAGGCCCTTTATCAGTCAAGAAAAACGTAAGGGGAAGTGACATCCATTGACCACCAACACACTCTCCTCTCCAGATTGGCATCATCAGGATTGCAGGTTTGCCTCAGGAAATTATTGTACTTTTCCAGCCTGGACATCATGGCCACTGTAAAGGTAAAACTTTATGCAGCATTTTCACTACTTGTTCCCTTTCCACATTCTTCACACAACTTTTCAATCAGTGTGTACTGTATATCTCAGCACAATACTGTGAATATCTGAAAGGAAAAACTAAGCAAAAGCATGTGCCATTATCCATATTTGTATGATTTACGGTCATGTTCCCATCTCTGACAGCAGCCTTTCCACTCCACCTTCTAGTGAGACCATTAACAGACTTGTCGCCAAGGGCTCTAAGCACGCCTCTACCTGCCAAAATGAATTTTAAAGTAAAAAAAAAATGGAGACTGATTAACAATTAGTGTGTCCACAGAGGATGCTGCAGCAAGCTGGTTTGCTTGAAGCATATTGAACCGTTTATTGAGCCAAATGGACAGAAACTCAATGGTGAAAGCAGTGCATTTACGAAAGAGGCAGACCACAATGAGCTGCACTGATTAATTTTCATTAATATGTGATTAATGGCACTCTTGACATTGTGTGTCAGGTAGAGACATTTAAACACACTGTGCACCATATTTGAACAATTGATGCAGCGATGAACTGAAGCAATAACAATAACACTGCAAGTGATGTCAAAAATTACATTAGTTGCTTCTGAGATATTGAAAGGGTCTGACAAATAAATAAAACAGGCATTGCGAGAGAACCTCCTATTAAAGTCCACTTTGTCTTCTCCTATCAATGTTACTAGAGGAGAAAACGGATCGCAGCTGTATTTTGACAGACAACAAACTAATGTTTCAGTCATGCAGCAAAAAAGATTAACATGAACCTCCCATCGAGTTTCATATCATGCAAAACATGATACTAATGTTCCTTTTTCTGCAGATGATGCCGTGTTTCTGCCTCACGGAGTTCATCTAGCTGGTTTCATACGTGTCTTTACCACATCATTAACGAGTCAACGAGGCGAAAAACTGCACTAGCCTCAGACAGACTGAGACATGCAGCCCAGTGCTGAAAATAAAAAGTAAGAGAAATATACTACTTTTCCCCCTGTGGCCCTTATTTCTACTAGAATAGGGGTCTGGCTTTCTCCTTGGATTCTATTTTCAAGTCTTTGTTACTCTGACCCCTCTGACACCTCCGTTAACGCTTTGTAAGCATCAAGGGGTTCTGTTTGTGTTCGCTCAATTTTTTTTTTCTATCACCTTTTGTTGCTGTCACAATTGGTCTTTGTACTGCTGAAGAGTTCCTTCTAGTATCCGTGCCTAACACCGCAGTTTATGTCAATAGACATAAGTTGTTCTTATTTTGGGACTACTTTGCTCTGTTCCAAATTCCCCTTTGCACATGAAGAAAACATAAGTTCAGAAATCTCCCACTTTAAACCTTCAGCATCCTCATTTAAATTTCCATCCACATTCAAATAACATCATCTGATAGCTGGTGATGAATTGGCAAATCACTTTGGAAATTAATCTGAACAAACTAATGTAAATCTATAAGTGTGTGTGTGTGTGTGTGTGTGTGTGATTGGAGTATGTTTTGAAGCATATTCTGTGTCAAAACATCAGTGCAGGGTCTGCTGAGTGCATCTCAAGCAGTCCAGTGGGCCTGAAAGCCAGCAGCATCCCAATTACACAGTCAGTTTAATTACTCATGTGTAATGTTAAATTAAGTGGCATGTTTTAAAAACTAGCTGCGGACTAACCATCGTGCTGTATATTATCCAGGTCAAAATTTCAAAAAATAGTAGCTGCGATGAACAACTTTGTAATTTAATTGTTTAGAGTTCATTATCCAAAAATAATGAAAAATCATGGATGGATTTATCATCTGTAAAAATATGGAAAAGTATTTTCTGCAACTTGCTGGTCACTTTATTAGGTATACCTTGCAAGTACTGTGTTGGACCCACTTTTGCCTTCAGAACTGCCTTAATTCTTTATCCTCAGAGATTTTCGTCCATATTAAAGGGATGGACAGCAACGATAATTTGGTAGGCTGGGGTGTTTAAACAATGTTCATTTGGTACTATGGGGTGCCAAAGTGTGCCAAGAAAATATCCCACACACTATTACATCGCTGCCATCAGGCTGAACCATTGATATAAGACAAGATGAATCCATGATTTCATGCTGTTCAAGCCAAATTCTGACTCTACATCTGAATGTTGCAGCAGAAATTGAGACTCATCAGACCAGCAACTTTTTCCAATCTTCTATTGTCCACGTTTGGTGAGCCTGTGCAAATTGTAGCCTTAGTTTTCTATTCTTAGCTGACAGGAGTGGCTACCGGTGTGGTCTTCTACTGCTGTAACCCATATGCTTCAAGGTTCAATGTGTTGTACATTCAGAGATGCTCTTCTGCATACCTTGGTTGTAACAAGTGGTTATTTGAGATATTGTTGCAATCCTCTAAGCTTGAAGCAGTCTGACAATTCTCCTCTGACCTCTGGTATCAACAAGGCAGTTTTGCCCAGAGAGCTGGTGCTCACTGGATATTTTCTCTTTTTAAGACCATTATCTGTAAACCCTAGAGATGATTGTGGAGGAAAACCCAGTAGATCAGCAGCTTCTGAAATACTCAAACCAGCCGTCTGGCACCAATAACCAATAACCTGTTCTCTATTCTGATGCTTGGTTTGAACTTCAGGAAGTCGTCTTCACCGTGTGTACATGCCTAAACGCACTGAGTTGCTGCCATGTGATTAGCTGATTAGATATTTGCAATTAGAAATTTGCATTGTGTGTTTAATTACTAAATTCTTAGTAATTAAACATGAAATTCATTAGGATGCATTATTTTTCATGTGACAATGAAATGAAAAACGCTTGTTGTGTTATTACATCATAAATATGTGTTAAGATAATTCTGTTGCTATGAATTTTTAATAAACATTTCTCCTTTCTCTTCCTGTAAATTATAATTGATTTAGCAATGCTTACTCTCAGGGTACCCTCATCATGGTTTTACAGCTGAGCAACATCTGCATTATGCGTAGGCCTTCCAAAACGGTCACTGTGACTGCTCAGCTGAATTCTACTGATATAATTTTACAGTCATAAGTACATTTATGTGATACAGTTTGGAAATGTAACAGGTAAGCACCCAAGTCTTAGCCACAGGAACCAAACTCAAAGCTAATTATTTGGTAAATGGTAGCTTAGTATAGCATACTAGTTTTTCCTTTAAAGCTTGATTTCACTTGAAAATGGCACCCATAGTTGGTCTAGGAGTCCTAGTGTGTGGGGAGTTCATTAATCTACTTGTGCACTGTAAGAAAAATGCCTCTACTGCTTTGCACGCTATGCTACTGTATTTAAGACAGGTGTCGTTAGCATTTTTGTATAGGTGCCTGCATTTCTTTATGACTGACTATGCACATATAGTTGAAATTATAAATACTAGTTTATGGTATTTGTGATTTGTTTGGTAGCCTGTAAAATTGTCCCAGTGTATAGGTTATTTATTCATACAGGATTGGCTCTTGCAGCACCATCTTAAATGTAACATTAATGTTTTTTTGGTTGATTTTTTTTTTTTTTTTTTGGTTGTTTTTTTACTGTGCATCTTGGTTTAAAGCCTTTGCTTTTTGGACATACTGTGTATAGGTGCAAGTACAACTATGTACATAAGTGACAGTATGAATGTGTGCTTCTCTGTCATCGTTTTTATGAAACACCACTGTGAGGTGAGCCAAATGCCCACCAGCAACCTTCTATCCTTCCTGGTTAACATCAGTATGCATGTATTATGGGAGAGAGAAAAACTAATCCCAAGCATATAAATGCCTGGAAGGTGAAAGAGAAGAGAGGAGGTGCTCAGTGCATCATGTGAGGTCCCCCAGCAGCTTGAGCCTATAGTAGAATAAAATAACCCCTAAAATAAGCTTTATAAAAAAGGAAGGTTTTAACCCTGTTCTTAAAAATAGGGTGGATGTCTCCCACCCAAACCCAAACTGGGAGCTGGCTCTACAAACAAGGAGCCTGATAGCTGAAGGCTCTGTCTCCCACTGTACTTTTGTAGACTCTAGGAACCACAAGTAAGCCTACATTCTGAAAGCGAAGTGCTCGGCCATTGAGGACTTTCTATGTAAAGACAAGGATTTAAATTGTCTTGTAGATTTTTACAGAGTCAGTGACGCGAGAAGTTAAATGGGAGAAATACAAACCCTCTTACTAGTCCCTGTTAGTACTCTCGTTGCAGCATTTTAGATCAGCTGAGGGCTTTTTGGGAAGCTTTTAGGACAACTTGATAATAAGAAAGTAGTTCGCAGAAGTAAGACATGCAGTTTTTCAGCATCATTCTGAGAAAGAATATTCCTACTTTTAACATTATTCCTCAGGTAAAAGGAGGCAGTCTCAGAGATGTGTTTTGTGTGTGAGTTGAAGGACATATTCTGGTTAAAAATAACTTCAAGGTTTCTCACAGTCGTACTGGAGGCCAAGGAAAGATTAGATAGTGTTGAGGCTTGAGAAGTGACTTGATGCAGTGTCTTTGTAGATTAGGTGGAAATTATTGGCCGTATTTCCAAAACTTTCCAAAAAGTGAAGCTGCCATGTTGGAAAGATGGGATATTCTTTTTTTTCCCAGACCTAATTGTGTCTAAAGCGAGCACTTCAAGCAGCATAGACATAATTTTTGGATGTTTTCCATTTCCTCTGTGGAGCCGCAGTATACACGGCTGCTTCCTTTGGCTTTTCAAGGACAGCAGCGTGTACTGTGTGGTTAACCTCTGTTGTTGAATATAATAAAGTATGCAGCATTGTGCGATATTGTGCCGGTGAGAGTATGATCCATGAAGGAGAGAGCATTATAAAACCATCATAAATGAAAAGAGGCTGCAGATAACAGTCCCTAAACACTGCGGCTGCTCTCCTGCTATCCATAATCACCAAAGAAACGGTGCATTACAGAGCGCCCAAACAAAATACAGCACAAATACTTGGTCATTTAACCTTGACTTAACATCTAATTCTCTCCAACAGAGGATAGATATTAGCTGTGTCATCCAGCGGAGAGGAAAGTAGAATGAGGAATCTGTTCTTTTGTTTGAAATGAGTAATTTTGTCTTTTTTTTTTTTTTTCTAAGGAGAAAACTGAGCATCACACTAAACCGCAGGCAGACAGTTTAATCTCAGATGTACATATTCTGCACTCATTTCCAGTTTTTAAATGTGTTATAATTTAGATTTTCTTTGTAGTGTAATGGTGCAATCATTTCTCATAAATTTATATTCTGGGTGTAATTGGCCAGATGGAAGGATTGGATGCTTTACTTTATAATTTAAATTGATTATTTTAATGTTTAATAAAAATAATTTAAAGTGCAGCCTTGAGTATTTCTATTCAATCTGCCCAATTTCCATTTCTTATCACACTTTAAAGTTTTTCTTGTTTGACACAATTTCCCCTGAGAATAATTGAAGATTAGTCTACTTCATGTGTTTTGCAGTCCAAAAAGTGAAGTTCATTCATCTTAAACCATCAGGGATGAATAACTGTTTGAATACAGGTTGCAGAAACACATACATTTAGGAGTGGGGTGACTGTGCTTGAAGGAGCTCACAGATAACAGCGTTTGGTTTGTGATTGGCTGTAATTGTGCGGCAGAGCAGCAGGAGGCTGGCTTTAAAGGTGGCTGCCAGGCCAATACTCTGCGTGTGTGCTGGCCTGGCATTGCCAGTCCAGGCTGCAGATGAATAACAGATGTCGGCTGACAGGCTGGGCCATTTGTCATTTAACTGTCTAAGCAAAATAGGCTGGAGGGTGTCACCATAAGTCAATGTCACAGGCTTGGACAGCAAGGAAGAGATCCAAACATTTCAATACTATTTAACCCCTCCCAGCTTTGTAGCATTGTATAACAGCTTGACTTGTTGTGCATTTGCACTGCAGATACCCACTCTTCCTTTATGATCCTGATAAATTGCTGAATGTCACTTAACTCAGAGGTCTCTCTAAAACTGACTCCATGGAGCTTGGACAAAAACTTTGCATGTATGTCTTTGGACTATTCTTGTTTTAACGGTTTAGATATTCTAGTTTCCTCTACTGCCTAAATTATGTGTGTTTCTGTGTTGGAATACAAGAAATCCTGACAGCTAAATTGTGATATTAAATGGATTTTTTTATGCCTGCTACACCGGTCTGCTGTTCTCACTGTTACTAGACTGTTTTGAAGAATATCACGCCAGTTATCTTGATTAATTTCTGATGAAGTCTGATGGTTTTTCAATTCTTTAGATTTCTGTTATTACTTTCTGTCACCACCTGTGGAGAATAAACTGTCCCAGTCTTAACAGTGCACTGATTTTTACCATGTTCTCAGGCTGTTGCTTTCACAACACTGAGATTTACCACAGCCGTTTAAGCAACTGAAATGGAACTATAACTGTAAATCCTGATATTTTACTAGCGTGAAATGCATATGCAGTTAAATTAAATAGCATTATGTTCCATTCCTTCCCAGCCACCACCTTTAATAAACAGCTGAACTGCCTGGAGGTAGTTTAGAGCCACGGCAAATGCCAAATTGACCATTAATAGTCAAATATATAATAAAAAGCTCTATTGTCCCATGATGTACTGTATTTCGTTTTGGTTTAATAAATGTCAAAAAGCTAATAACATATCAAAGCTATGAAAGGCATGCATCTCTGGGTGGTTCGTTTCTTCATGTTGTTGAGGTACAGACTGTGTTCTGTGGCAAATGATGGCTGCTTTTATTACCAGACAACAGCACAACAACATCCTTCATGTTGACAGGTCTCCATATTCTCCTCAGCACTCTGGAGGCTCAGCTCGGCCATTTCTTCCAGAGCTAAACTCAAGGTCACCATCTCCACTCGCACTAAAGCTCTCTCCCAGTTGTTTTGTAGTGCGCGACGAGAGTGGGATGCGCTTAACTACATTTGGATTCTGTCCTCTCGCTCACCCCTCCTCATGGAAGGATCGCATGTTATTTTGTGTTGCTGTCATAAAGCTGCCTGTGAATAACTGTGACGCAATACCCACCGGAAAAAAAAAGCAACAAGACATCATGGAGAGAAGCCATGAGACAAACAGTTGAAGCCCTGCAGCAACACAAACCAACCCTCTTAAAATCCTCATGAAACCTAACCTACACTGCAACAATGAAAAATGAGCAATATTATCACTGCACAGACAGCTGCCAAAGGGGATATTAATAGAATTCAATTGCGGAAGAGATTGGACACAGATCTTGTTGTGTGCATGTATTAATAAGAGGCGGCCTCTGTCCACAACGCCAACTCTAATGTGGTGTTATGAGGAGGAATGTATAGAAGCGGAAGAGAGGAAGGCATTCACAGTTTGAGCACTGATTTGAAACTGTTATCCAGGGTGACATACAATGAATAAGAGATAGAAAGACTGAGTAAGAGAGAGAGGCAGCGAGGAGGCTGACAGAGGAAACGAGGGTTAAAAAAACTTTAATGAGAGAGAGAAAATGAGAGGGAGAGACAGACCTCAGCAGCACATCACAGCTGGGAATTGGTTGCTTCCTGAGGCATTCAGTCTGAGGGAAATCTTTGAACCTGTTTTAAAAACCTCCCAATTTCTTTTATTAAATTAGTCAAATTTCTGGAGGAAAAAAATGAATTCTGAACATTGCAATAAAAGCAATGAGGGAGAGGGGACATTGTAGTTACATAAGTACTCGATGGAGTCTGCTATCTTACATATTTTACGTATAGACGACTTAAAACACATTAAAATCAAGGCCCTTTCCAAATTTTTATCTGGGACAAAGACCACTTTAGGTTTTTAATAAATTTTGGCAAAAGTGCAGATGTAGTCTGCACAGGCATGCACACCAACCTAAACAGACAGATGGATCTACAGAATACCTGCAAACTAATAAGCTAGCTAGCAAGCAGTGCAACAAAAAAGCTGAAGGCAGACAATTTCAGCTGAGGTAGGAGACTCAATAGTTTACATCTTTAACCGAGTGTAAAGAGAGGTCCATGCACCCATTTGCCATGAGACTCTCTGGTCTCTGTTTTCAACAAACATTGACGTTTGAAACCATACACCAGTAAAAATGTGGAGCTGTAGAGGGGAACAGAGGCTTCAGAAAGTTGCTGAATTGACAAAAAGGCATGCATCTACAGCAGCATATGTTTTCTCAAGCTCAGTCTCAGAGTGATGGAGCTGTAAAGTTTTATGTTTATGTGTAGCCAGTTTCATGCCAGAAGACTATGCTGTATATTACAGGTAAACTACATCATCAAGGTCATTTCTTTTTTTAACGAAACTACCCACACAACCATCGAGTCATTATGTTCAGGCTAGGCAATGGTAGTAGACATACGTGCAAATTAAAGATTTATTACATTGTGTTTACTTCAGGATGTATTTAGTTTTATGAAATGGTGCATACTAACAATACCTGTCAAATACAGGCTTGAGAAACAAGTTGCTGTGAGTTGGCTGTAAAGCTGTATTCTGAAGGCATCATTGCACTTGGCTAAAAGTTATAAACACTAATAAACGTTTTCCTGTATACAGGTTGAGAGTGTTATGTGGACCAAAACTATGTGAAAATGATGTATACACAAAGCAATCAAAAAATGGCATACAGTCATGGAAAAGAGAAATGACATACTGTCAGTTCTAAGGTTTTATATGTCAGGACATGATAAAAAAAAAAAAAAATCTGGTCCTTTGCAGGTCAACAATGACTTCAAGTTATTGCCACTAAAGGTGGTTTACAACCTGTAACCTTAGTTTACTGTTCTTAGCAGACAGAAGTGGACCCAGTGTGGTCTTCTGCTGTTGTAGCCCATCTGCTTATTGTTCGACGTATTGTATGTCCAAAGGATAATAGTTTGCCGTTTCTGGACTGTGCAGTGGGCATGGAGAGGGATGGAAGCCTCAACATTGAAGTGTACCGGAAGCCCACACACACAGACCAGTACCTACTCTTTCTACTCGCACCACCCTCTGGAACACAAACTTGGTGTGATCAGGACCTTGCAACACCGAGCAGAAAATGTTCCCTCTAAGGCAGAAGGGAAAGAAAAGGAACACACACATGTAAAGAAAGCTCTTAAAACTTGTGGTTATCCCAACTGGGCCTTCATCAAATCAGCGAAGATACACAGGAAAGAAGGTCAGACACCAACTAGGGAGGAACAGGATAACAAATGGAACAACATAGTCATTCCCTATGTAGCAGGTTTGTCAGAGAAACTCAGGAGAATTTTCTCCAAGCACGACATCCCAGTGCACTTCAGACCCAGCCACACCCTCAGACAAAAACTGGTTCATCCCAAGGACAAAACTCCCAAACACAAACTAAGCAACTTGGTGTATGCTGT
>VUQS01069612.1:0-10083 GCA_015108495.1 Heterochromis multidens
CACAGCATTTCATAAAAAGAACATCATAGCAACAGTCAAACATGGTGGTGGTAGTGTGATGGTCTGGGGCTTCTTTGCTGCTTCAGGACGACTTGCTGAATCCTGAAGGAAAAGTCCATCAGTTCATGTCCTGAAGCTCAAGAGCACTTGGGTTATGCAGCAGGACAAAGATCCAAAACACACCAGCAAATCCACCTCTGAATGGCTAAAAAAAAAAAAAGGAAAGAAAAAAACGGTGAAGTGGTTTTGGAGTGGCCTAGTGAAAGTCCGGACTTAAATCCATTTGAGATGCTTTGGCATGACCTTAAACAGGCCGTTCATGTTGTAAAACCCTCCAATGTGGCTGAATTAAAACAATTCTGCAAAGAAGAGTGGGACAAAATTCCTTCACAGTGATGTGAAAGACTCATTGCCAGTTATCACAAACGCTTGATTGCAGTTCTTGCTGCCAAGGGTGGCACAACCAGTTATTAGGTTTAGGGGTCAATAACTTTTTCACATGGCGCCAGGTGGATTTGGATAGCTTTTTTCTCCCTTAAGAATAAATGAAATCATCATTTAAAAACTGCATTTTGTATTTACTCAGGTTATCTTTGACTAATATTAAAATGTATTTGATGATCTGAAGCAAGTAAATGTGACAAATATGCAAAAAACTAAGAAATCAGGAAGGGGGCAAATACTTTTTCACCGCACTGTATGTTTTGGGTTTCTATCAACTTGAAATTATTACCTGTTCCCTTAACTTGCTATTTTTATTTAAGTGAAAGTGTGCAAGTTAAGTTTCACTGTGCGTTGTGTGTACCTTAAATCTGTTGGGTTGATCTGACTTGTTAACTTAATAAAAAATAAATAAATGTAATTAAATCGTGTCTTACCAGTTGACATAATATAATTAAGTTGTCCCAACAATTCTCTTTTTTCACTGTAGAACAAATTATATTTACAGGATCTAAGGCAGTCGGGAAAATAAAAACTAAAAAAAATTTACACACACACACACAGACACGTAAAACTTTAATAGAACCTAAAAATAAAAAATTTGAAGGTGCATTAAGTAAAGAATGTCAAATATTTAAATAAATGAGACTCCGCTTGATTTATGGACTACGGCAATCAATTTAAACTCAGTTCATTTACAATATCACTCTTGAAATTCAATTTTCAGTCACAGAGGCTGTCTCATTTGTCTGAGCACCATCATAGAGCTCTAGTCTACCTCATGTTGTAAGTGAAACATTGTTTGCTGCCATTTCTCACCCCCTGGGCAAACACCTCCACCAAGAAGTTATCCATGTCATTTTCCTTCAGCTGACCAGCTACTACAATCTCTGAGCCGTTGAACAGCTGGCTGTAGTGGGTTTTGGTTAAGAAGTCTGTATTGTCTGAATAATGCAGATCCACCTCTAAGAGCAGAGGGCTGGACACTTCCTCATAGAAACCCTGCAACAAAGACACACAATCCAGATCTTGAAATACCTTTCTCCATTTTTATCAGGCATAAACTAACATTTCCAAGATTGCATGGATTCTCATTTTACAGTACCTTAGTGTTCTTTTTTCTTACCCTACCTTGAGTTGAATGGCTGCATCTGAACCCTCAAAAATTCTGCGGGCCACTCCTTTGTTTTGCCTGCTCATAACATCCAGAAATGAGTAATCAACATCATTTCCAAATCCAAGACAGAACAGAGATATGTTTCCTCCAATTGCAGAAAGCACATTCTGCTGGATTATCTGGGGATTGGACACCCCTGCAGGTGCAGGCACACTTATTACATATGAGCATGGATTGAAAACCTTTCATTTCCAATGACAATGTCGAGTTGAGTGTCAGCTTTACATAACAAACCTGTTCCATCTTACTCCCTAACATATCTGCTCTCCCTAAAAGAATAAATAAAGTGCCTATCTATTGTAGACAAACTGAGCCCTCATTACAGTGATTTGAGATACTCTTGCTCCCTTAAAAGCTCAGATTATCTCTTATTTGCCCATTCTTTCTTTTTAAACACCTGAATTATGACAGCTTAACACCTTCTCCAATAGTTTTTCCTCTGAACTCTGACTGTTGACAGTTGTATAATTCATTCTTCCCCAAAGCTTATAAATCTCTCTCTCACATCTAGGCTACCACACTGTCTTGTGAAATGCACATCTATAATGCCACTTTGTTATAATGGGTTTAAAACTCCTACAGTCTATTAATTTTATCCATCATTGACATCTCATAGCACCACCATTCTCCTACACATCTCTGCTGCACTGACTATTGCAGCTCTATTCTATTTGGCCTTCTTCTCACAACCCCACGATGTATCTTCCTGTATTATTGCCAGAGGCCCTTTCATTGAATGTATTGCTCCAGCAATATTTAAAGGTTTGGCCTCTCAAATTTAAGGTCCTTCATAACCTAGCTCCTTTGTAACTAACCAAATCTCTACTCCCTGTAATACTCTCACATCCTCTTCTGCCATCCAACTCACTACATCTCCTGTATGTTTCATGGAGTCTAAAACAGCTATTCTGCCCCTCACTGCTGAAAAAGTCTCTTGCTCGCTCACCACCTTAAAATCCCATCCCTTTTACCCCAACTAATTCACAGTCCTCAAAAATCTTTCTAAAGTCTTAACTGACACAGGTGTGTCAAAAAGAAACAATAAAGGACACATCCTTTGACTACACTTTCTGATGCAAGTCATTTTCAGAATGTTTAAGATACTCTTCCAAGAAAGCTCACCGCTGCTTGGCATCCCATCAGTCAGTAGAAAAATCATATCCATACTCCTCTCTGGAACTTTCTTTTCTTTTCTGTCTCTCTTCAGCAGACTCACTGCATCCAGTACAGCATTATTGATGTCAGTGCCTGAAAAACAATGACACCTTGAGTAGAGTAACATGAAGATCTCCTCAAGCAACATTGTCATTAGGAAAAATAAGTTGAAACTTTATTATTCTCTTTAATTTTACTTGTCAAGCCTTAATGAAAAGATTGATACTTCATTTCTATTTTCTACATAGTATGTCTATCCATGAAGACTGGATGCAATTTAGTTAGCCTGTAGCTCTGTTCAAAAGTACTCAAGAAGTTCATTAACTTCTATAAAGTCCTTGAATGAAAACACCACCTTGTTTGTTTAATCTACACAAAAACTAAAGTGTAAAAATAATATTACTCTGTTTTGTATGGTATTATGAGCATGGGTCTTTCTTGGCCATGGCAGCTACTTCCTGGAGCCTCTACAGCTGTGGTCAGAAGTTTACATACACTCATCATGGGCATCATTGAGCTGTTCTTTGTCCAAGGTGGAATGATTGTACAGTATAGATCTTTAACTTAAAAAACGAGAACTGGATGCACAAGTTTCAGTTCAATTCAATTTAATTCACTTTTATTCATATAGCGCCAAATCATAACAACAGTTGCCTCAAGGCGCTTTATATTGTAAGGTAAAGACCCTACAATAATATCAATCATGTCTTCATCTTCCATTTCCAACTGTGCTGGTGTGTCTGTCTCATTTATTGGCTGTCTGTCAAATCTGAACCTGTTTTGCCTCATTGACAGTCTCTGTCACTTGCAGTAGGCCTTTATGGGTTTGATGAGCGCTATGTGTCTTTTGATCTTGAACTGCACTACAGATCCATCCTGACCTGCTACCTTCAGGTTTATGTGTTCATTCTTGTCTGTCTTCACTGCTTCCTTTGGTTTTTCATCGGCCATGGTCACTATTTTGGTGCTTCTCTACATTGCCACACAAGTTTGAATTCATTTTGGATTTTCTCTAGTCCACCCACGGTCAAAAGTATTCATACAGGCTCAAGTATATACATACATCTCCACTAATATTTGGTTAAATGTCCCTTAGCAAGTTGCTCCAAACACACCTCTTGTCATTGTAGCCAAATAGCTCAATCTTTGTCTCATCTCACCATGAAACTTTTCTCCAGAAGGCATTTGGCTTGTCCACGTGGGCAGCTGCAAATTTCGGTTGAGCTTGAAGGTGATGATTTTGGATTGATTGGCGCCCTCTCAGTCCATGGTGATGTAAAACTTGCTTCACTGTGGACATTGATGCTGGTATTCCGGCAGTTTCCAATTCATGGCAGGCTTGAACCTTGCTGGTTCCTGGGTTGTTCCTGAACATTCTAACCAATTTCCTCTCATCTGAGGGTGACAGTTCAGGTCATAACTTGTACAATTGTTTGAATTGATGATCTTGGAATCTACAATTACTTAGAAATGGCTCCAAGAGACCTTCCCTGCTTGTGTAAATCTACAATTCTTCTTCTTAGATCTTCATTGAGTTCCTTGGACTTTTCCATTGTTCTGAGTATTGGTCAGTCCAGTGAGTGCTATCAAACAAATCCTTTTTATGCTGGCAAGGAGAAACTACCAGTTGTAGTCAATCATGATCACTAGCAAGAAGTCAACAGGTCTTGGCCTTGTCAAGTTAAAAGACATCGTAGAACCTTCTGATCCACTTATTAAAATAATTAATTAAATTAGTATATATTTGAGCCTGTATGTTTACTTTTGACCCTGTGTGGATTAGAAAATATCCCAAATAAAGTCAAACTTGTGCACCCAATTCTTATTTTCTTAAAGTCATTAAAGATGTATGCTGTATAATCATTCCACCCTGGAAAAAGAACAGTTCAAAGAAATCATTAAAAGCCCCAAATTACCAGGACATTTATGCCCATAATGACTATATGTAAACTTCTGATCACAACTGTACATGCTTAGTGTCAACCGCACACTTGGAGCATTAAACTTGGTGAAACTACTTGTTTTAGCTTCGTAACAGTAATACAGAAAAATGATACCTATCATCTTCTTGTGCAGCTGTCAATGACCCTTTGGTTTGGAGTGTTCTCATCTCTAAACTATTCTTTTGACATCTTTGGTCACCATTTTTACCCAGAGAATAACACAGAGAATAAGCAGAATAAAGAAAAAAAGACTGTACATAAAAGTCAGCGATACTTACTTCCACTGTCATGTATTTTCGTTACATAGCTGATGGCATTAGAAACATTTCCCTTTGTTGCTTTGGTAAGATAGTCCTTCCAGTAATTAATCTTATCATCAAACAGGAGAATACCAAAGTGGTCCTCTTCATGAAGATCTTGCAGAATGGCAACCATTGCTTCTCGGGTCTTCAAATATTCACAAAACACATATTGAGATGTGTGTACAGTGATACATACAGTATGTAATTTCCTTGCACTAAGAAGTCTCCTACCTGTTCAATCTTTTCTCCATTCATCGATCCACTTCTGTCAATTACAAACACTACATTCTTTGGGACTCTGGCCAGGTCAGGGGGGGAAAAGAAGTGCACAAAGTATCCGTTCACTGCCTGAAGGGAAATAGTGCTTTGGGTTAAGATGAGCATGGAAATATATAGCAGAAGAGTATAAGTTTACAAGAGTATATTTGAGATCAGTCATAATACTGTGCTTTAGCTGAGATAACTGCTGGTTGTGTGCTGCTTTAAGTTCTTTCTCATCAGCTGACCTGAACTTCCCCCAGGTTTGTTACTCGTTTCACATCATACTTAATGATGAAATCTCCATTAATTACTGAGCCCTTACAACCTGGACACTTCTCCTGCTGCTCCAATGTTGGTGAGAAGGAGATGTGTGCCTGAGAAACAAAAAGATTAATTTCACTTTACATTACTGTACATGCAAGTACAGTAATGCATATTGTTGTACACCCATCCTTTATACTTAAATACTAAATTGTAAAAACAGGACAGACATCTTGCCAAAATATTACCTTTGTGTCTGTGACAGTTTTCTCTACAAGAGGGAGTAGCTCATTGGTGAGGAAAGGTGCAGTAGCCTCAATAAAAGTAATGCCTTGAGGCTCATAGATATCTGCCTGAATCTGTCATACATACATGCAAGCACATGAAGTATGAAATGAAATATGGAATCATTGTAGCATAAAGTCTCACTATGTTAACACAAATTCCTCACACTAACTATTTTAGACAGCTCATCCTTAATCATCGTGAAGAAAAATAGAAGTGGGGAGTGAGTCCTACCTGAAACTCCTGCACCGGTTGATCTATTTTAACTTGGGTCAAGATCTCATAACTGCCCAGTTTCCTCTGAAGGAGCTCCTCGTAGATCAGAATGAAAGTCACACTGCTCTTGGCAGCAATGTTTACAGATACAGAAAACTTTTCCATCTTTCTTCCAGAAGCCCTGCAATGATAGAAATGGATTACATTATCGAGGGTGGAGGGTGGGATGTTCAACCTTATAATATTTTGGAACATCTTCATTCCAATATACTTGACGAGTCCAGCAGTCTGCCCAGAGGAAACAGCCTTCTCATACTGCTCCTTGGCTTTCTCTTTCTCCTTCACCTCTCCGACATACATCTGACCATCAATTTCCCTGTGAGTCACAAGGACATGTGTCAAAATGAGAAGAAGATATGCTCTATGCTCATTGTCAAAAGTGCTGTACTGTTGACTGACATGCTGAAGTTGGTGATGAAGGCAGTCTTGGGCAACTCCACTTCAAAGAAGATTTCCTGGGATGATTTCCCTTTGTTTAGCACTTTGGAAGTCATGACCGTGTGGGCGAAACGAGACGACACCGTGCAGGCAACTTGAATGCTGGACACCTCCACCTTTTCAAAAAATTGACAATGTAATGTGCTTGCAGAAAAGAAATGTTTAGTGTAGGTCAAGAGTTTAGGAAATTATAAATTCTACACCATCACACCAATTTAATGAAAGCACAAGTGGTGGCCAAGATGGCAGGGAGTGTATTGTTGTCTCTGAAATACAGTGCGGTGAAAGTATTTGCCCCCTTTCTGATTTCTTAGTTTTTTGCATATTTGTCACACTTGAATGTTTCAGATCATCAGTTAGACAAAGATTAATATATAACCAGAGGAAATACAAAAAGCAATTTTTAATTGATGATTTCATTTATTCTTAAGGGAGAAAAAAGCTATCCAAACCTACCTGGCTCCATGTGAAAAAGTTATTGACCCCTAAACCTAATAACTGGTTGTGCCACCCTTGGCAGCAAGAACTGCAATCAAGCGTTTGTGATAACTGGCAATGAGTCTTTCACATCACTGTGAAGGAATTTTGTCCCACTCTTCTTTGCAGAATTGTTTTTTGCATGAACAGCCTGTTTAAGATCAAAAGATCTCAATCCATCTCAATCAATTTAAGTCCAGACTTTGACTAGGCCACTCCAAAACCTTAATTTAATTCTGTGTTAGTTTGATACCAGATGTAACAGGACTCAAACCTTCCAAAAAGTTCAGCTTCTGTGTTGTCAGTTCACAGAATATTTTCCCAAAAGTCTTAGGGATCATCAAGATGTTTTTTGGCAAATGTGAGACGAGCCTTTGTGTTCTTTTTGGTCAGCAGTGGTTTTCTCCTTGGAACTCTCCCATGGATGCTGTTTTTGCCCAGTCTCTTTATTATTGTTGAATCATGAACTCTGACCTCAACTGAGACAAGTGAGGCCTGCAGTTCTTTAGATGTTGCTGATGTTCTGGGTTCTTTTGTGACCTCCTGGATGAGTCGTTGATGCGCTCTTGGAGTAATTTTGGTAGGCCGGCCGCTCCTGGGAAGGTTCACCACTGTTCCAAGTTTTCTCCGTTTGTGGATAATGGCTCTCACCGGGGTTCTCTGGAATCCCAAAGCCTTAGAAATGGCTTTGTAACTCTTTCCAGACTGATAGATGTCAATGACTTTGTTTCTCATCTATTCTTGAGTTTCTTTAGATCGCAGCAAGTGTGAGACGAGCCTTTGTGTTTATTTTAGTCAGCAGTGGTTTTCTCCTTGGAACTCTCCCATGGATGCCATTTTTGCCCAGTCTCTTAGTGTTGAATCATGATGTGTTACTTTTTGAGATCTTTTAGCCTCCTTCACTTTGTCAGACAGGTTCTGTTTAAGTGATTTCTTGATTCAGCAGGTCTGACAGTAATCAGGCCTGGATGTGGCTAGTGAAATTGAACTCAGCTTTTCAAAAAACTCTGGTTAATCACAGTTAATTCATGATTTAACAAGGGGGGCAATTACTTTTTCACACAGGGCCAGGTAGGTTTGGATAACTTTTTCCCTTAATAAATGAAATCATCATTTCAAAACGGCATTTTGTATTTACTCAGGTTATCTTTGTCTAATATTAAAATTTGTTAGATGATCTGAAAGATGTAAGTGTGACAAATATGCAAAAAACTAAGAAATCAGGAAGGGGGCAAATACTTTTTCACAGCACTGTATAGCCACTGTAAACAGATCCTAAGGCAAAAATTGCATGTAGTTTCTTATATGTGAAGGGGAACAAAGCACAGATGGACGCATCACTTCCAGCATATTTATTTCCTCCAGTAAAGCACAGAGTAAATTAATGCATGCCAGTGGGCACCAGGGTGAGAGAGGAGTGGGACAAGTGCATCTGGAAGCAATAAATTTTACTGAAAATGTGGACTTAATTTTGAAAAAGCTAGAACCACTACTGTGAGATAGAAGCTACCAGTCATCTTGACCAGGGTCTGTTTTGGATAATTATATTCAGATTTGATTTTAAAACGAATTAGCATCGGTTTCTTACATTTGCTGAGTTTGTACTTCTTTTCTGTAAAAAGAAAAGTGACAAATATTTTCATGAAAGTTTTTAGCATAGTCAGAACATAAATGAACAATACATAAACAATGCACAGAATGAAGGATCAGCAAATGGTTCTAGTTTTGTAAGTAAGCATTATGACCTGAGTACCTTTATCGACCTGATGCCCAAAGCGTCTTTGGTCTCCTGGAACACAACACAGAATGACTGTAAGGTTATTGACAAATGAAAACACATGACTGTAAAGAGATGAACACAAAAAGTATGACTACTTGCTAGCACCAGACTGGAGATTTTCCTGATTACACAGCACTGATGACATCTTGGAATTAAATGCTTCGATTTTTATCCATCTTTATGCAAACCATGTACCAATAATGCCAATCTGAAAAATCAGTGCTCAGTTAATCTCAACCAGTGTTGTCTTCTCTATGTCTTTTAGGTGGTTTCCCAGACAACACATGCCTCATGTGTGGGAAGCAAACTGCGGACCCAAACTCAGACAAGACTTAAGGCAGATGTGGGAAAAGATTCTCAGATGTAAATGTGATAGTCGCTGCTTGAGTGGTGACTCATTCTCTGCCCTGTATACACTGAGTAAGTGTTGTGCAATTCTCAAGTGCATTTATTTGCAAAAATGAGAGTTAACTTTGACTGGTTTTGCAGCTTGATTCCAGACTCCAAGTCTCACCTGGAAAAATTTGAAAGAAAACAAGACAATAAGCAGGGTTTGTAAAGCTCACACTTTGAGTTCCTAGTTAGAGTTGTGTCTTTAAATAACTATCTCATTACTCTCAAAAGAAATATTTAAATTCAACAACATTCTTACACTTGAGGCTTTTCTTGCATGTTTGCTTATGATGACTTTACTTGGACTTGCACGTTATTAAAGAGTCATCAAAAAAAAAGTATCGAGTGAAACAGAAAACAACAAAACAGAACTTTCTTTACATGCAAATAGTCCACATAGCTTATTTAAGATACCTGTGTCAGAGCATCTCTCCTGGAAATAACCAGAGCTCCATGGCTCTTAGTTGGAACACAGATGCAGACACAAGCGCACAGCAGCAGCACTCTCCACACCACAGGCATGCCTAGGAAACACGACGGCTTCAGCCCTGGCTGAAAACAAGTGTGGAGGGAATTCTAGGGATCTGAGAGGTTGAGTCTTCCCATAAGACACTCCACCCACACTATGCTACGAGAGGAGGGTTATTCTGCTCCCACTGTTTCCCATTGCTGTTTACTAGAATATCTTCATGTAAATTATTGTGTGTGCCTTCCTTAAATTAACATGTGTCAGGTAAGTTACCAACACAAGGAAGAAAGCTAAAATGATCCAGTTCCAACTTGCCTATTCAATGCTGGAGTTTTGGATGTGATTTGTGTTTTTGTGTTTAACTGTAAATTACTTATTAAATATTATGTAGGGTCTGTACTTTGTGTAGAAAAACACAAATGAGA
>VUQS01069613.1:8198-22757 GCA_015108495.1 Heterochromis multidens
GCAAGACAAGAGAAAAAGAGGAGTAGTTTCCACTCATTGCCATTGGAGGTCACCATAAACACTGATGTCTTCTAGAGCAGTGACTAAGGCAAAAAGCTTCTGGACAGCTGCTGTTTTCTTCAGATCTGTGCCCTTGTCATAGACTTTCTCAGACTTTTTTTTCCCAGTGTCCTGTTGTTCTATAATGCCACACTGCGCCTAAAGCCTGCCGCTGAGCTCCCTCATATTTCTCTGCACCCTAGCCCTCAAGTCTTGCTGGGCCATCGTCAGTCTCTGTCCTCTCTCCTGCTGTCCTCTCATCTCGATGTGTGACCTTGTCTGCTGTGTGTGTGTGTGTGTGTGTGTGTGTGTGTGTGTGTGTGCGTGTGCGCGTGTTTTGCCTATTGAAAGAAGGAGAATGGAGAGCTGTTTACCATGAGCCAGATGGGATAAGGCACCTTTCGGATGACATGGGGGGCATCGGAAGACACAGAAGGCACCCCACTACACCACAGAATGGAGTACAGCCAGGGCTCATTCACTGGGTAGACAGTCACACTCACATTATTGGCCAGGTACTCCCTAGGGGAAGGAAAAATACAAGTCAGCACTGAAAAGAGAGGTCCACTTCCTTTCACCTCTTTACTCCCTTGTCAACATTCACCTCTTATCATTCTGCAGCCACTGGAAAATATTGTGTGCATTATGAAGCTGATTCTATTTCATCTAAAGCTGCAACAAAGGTCCCTGAGGAAGGTAAAGCATGTGTTCAACGATCATAACAGTGCAATTCTGCAGTTACCTTGGTCTTTATGTATCCATTTTAAATGTAATGAAAATGTATTTAATATAGATCAGCTACTTACTGCTTCTTACTCATTGTTATTTTTTGTCTGTATTGAAGTCGGCTGGGCTTACTTGGGTGATGTCACATCTTTCCATAACATACCATATCTCTAGGCTTGATAGAATATAGACAAATGTGAATGTCAAATGTGATCAAACCATACCCATGCTTGAGCAGGTTAGCATTAAAATGGCTGTTTGGAGATTGTGGAGGTCTTGCTTTGCTTGGTTGGTAACTTGGTTGGTAACTTAGCCTTGTGGACATTTAAAAAAAAAGAACCAATTTATTTATTTATTTTTTCTAATGACACGGTCACAGACTGTACAATGAGAAGTAGGCAAGTAAAAGATGGAGGTAGCCACTATGACATCACCAATTGGTTTCTGGACTGCTTAAGTTATGTTAGAGATATTTTTAGAATCACCTTGTAGTGGTTGTTTTTCCTTTTGAGGCTGAAGTGACAACATTTGGACGAAAGGATGGAGTGCTAAGTTATCAGCTAATTCTAGCAAGCTTGGTTAACAAAGATATTTACTAATGATTGCTAAATTACAGACTAAAAAAATACAGAGTTTCATTCAGGTTAAACCTGAAGTATAAACTGAAGTATAAACTGAGACAGGGTTGTATCAGAGTAGGTCATATTATTTGAGATAACTCCTTTAAAATGCTCTGAATGGCACCTAGTAGACTGCAAGCTGCTACAGCTGTCAATCAATGGAGCAACACCCCTAATTCTACCACTTTTTAATGCTGTAAAGAGGGGCATTTGACATGAGAGTCGATGAGGACTGACTCACCTTTGGAGCCAGCTTGAAGTGGCCACTAGAAGAAGTTCAGATTTTAGCACTTCCATGTCAGTTTTTTTGTCCTGTAGCCCTGTGCATTGTATTGGTAAATGTAACTACAAGCAGTTAACCTTGAGCAGAAATAATGAACAAGCTGCAGAGGTCTGGTGAGCTCCCTTCTTTTTAAGGCCTAAGTCCAGTCAGAAGATTTCCCCTTTAGTGTTATCTATGTTAAAAACTGTTTCAGGGATTATTTCCATTTTTAAATACACTTTGTCACGCTACAGAATAAGCCAAGAAAACAAATTGGTTTTGCTTAAAATAACATAAAAAGCTTCCTTTTACATTCTTTTGGGTTTTTCTGAGCCTTTTCCCATTTGCTTAGTAGCAGCTGCTTGCTCTTACTGTATCTCTTTGTGGCTGGCCTTGCTGTAGTGGAGGGTCAGACTTGTAATTCCCCTCTGCCTTATCTCTTCCACTGACAGCTTCTCACTTGTGGTCTGGTGAAGCCCTCGCACCCTCCCCCTGTCTGTGTCGGGGGTCCACGTCACCTGGCACAAACGCATATCACATGAAAAGACCCAGATCAGACAAAATGTAGGTTTATGTCTTGTGCCGTTCATGATGAGAAGATACTTATTGTAGGATTAAAAACATGATGTGACAAATGAGCTGTGATGCACTGGTATACAGTATTTAAAGAAAACAAAGAAAATATTTGTCACACATGCAAAGGTTGACTTGTTTGACACACGGCAATTCATAGAACCAATTCCTTACTGGAATCTTTATCCTTCTTCTCTTACAGTACCTAGTGTTACCAAGGCTGTATTTCACTTTACTTTGGTTTTACTCACTAGTTTAGTGAGTAAAACCGCTCAGCTCAGTGACAGTAGTTTAAGTGGTGTCTATAAAGGGGTAACACTACTACAAGCAGCAGCAAAATTTATTTATTAAAGGATTATTGTGGAAAGACCTACAGTCCTCACCCTCTTCAGGGAAATCCCTGCTTTCTGCACAGCCCACAGCGTGTCCATGAACCAGCTTCGGTAGCGTGGGTGCTCTAGTGGAGGCTTGTGGATGTTGAGGAGTGCAGAGCTGTTGGCCCTGGCTACTAGACGAAGCATCTCCACCAGACTGCAAACCGTCTGGTTTCCTATCCTGCTCCGATCCTTTGCTGTCAGGGATGCTATTGTCCAGTAGGGGTCACTCTTTAAGCAGAGGAAAGAAACAAGAGAGAGGTAGACACTGACATGGAACATATCCAGTGCACATTGTTGTTCATCTTTCTGTGTGCAGTATATGCAGCTTACTTGAGAACTTTGAAATAGACAGTAAATAACAGTTTTTTGATAATGTGTTCTAGAAATTAGATTTTTTTAAAAACTTTTATACTAAAAGAAAAAAGCATCTGCATACTTTGCAAACACAAAATGTGTTTATTAAGTTCTGGGTCACATAGATCTTAATCCCTTAACTTCTAACTGTATAAGGAGAATGAATGGCTTTAGGTGAAGTGGATTTTAGTACCTCCAAAAACCACTGGCCTGCATTTAGAGAGCGTATCTCTGTCCAGTTGAAGAAGGAGGCATCGTCATACTGTCTGGCTGGAAAGACCTTACTGACATCTGTTGTCCGCCTCAAAGTGCGGTCTCGCATGAGGAAGGGAACCCCATCCACACTAGAAGGAGTAAAACAGAGAGCACTTAAATTTTATCTGTTTACAGGAAAACTAAACACAATACAGTAGAGTTTAAATCAACAAGCAGCAGTGAAATGTGCTAATAATCACCAAACATTGCTTCATTCAACTGAAGGACAACAGATCTGTAACATCTGAATCGCATATTTCTCACATAATTTCTCATTAAATGTAATTATTTCTACCAAACAACCTGTATGTCAACTGGGATCTATATATGAACCTTCAGAGCAAGCCATTAAATCTAAACAACCCATGATTGAAATGTGTGAATGTGTGATTTATAACCTAATGGTGACATCAGTCTCCAAGGAACTGGCTCCATGCTGCAGGGCTCTGTTAAAGGACACCATGGTGTTCTCTGGAGCCAGCTAGAGCAAAGAGAAAACAGATAGAAAGACTACTGTCAGTAACTTGATGTGTGTAGAAAACACACATCAAGAGCAAATGCTAGAATTATAAGAACATTATGCATGACTTGTGCAAAAGGGTTCCTAGATCATTACCCTGCAAATTTACCCATCAAACACTGGGATTTATTCATTCTTTATTGGCTAAACAGCTTACTCTTCTCATAATCCCATATTTAACCTCCTAGGACCTGGCGTCCACATATGTGGACATCACATGTTGGGTTGTCTAGACCACAATACTAAATTTTGCTCTACAAGGGCCTGATATCCACTTATGAAAAATGCATGCCATGAAAGAGTTCGGGTCTTAGGAGGTTAAATATGGGAAAAAACCCTTTTCACACGTTTCTCATATGTAAAGCTAATACATTATTATCTGTTTAGTTATGAAATATAAATAACATAACATGTTAAAAAGAGAAAAGGTCCAGCTACCAGTGAGCTAAAACACTGATCTACAAAACTGAGTTCAGACTTTTCTGACATCTATTGTAATGTACAAAATGATTCAATTTTACATAGGTATTACATTTACATCAGAATATACAATTTGCAAGAGCAGGTAAATCCAGTTTTCTGAACCAATACATTTTGTTTGTCATTCAACATAAAACAGTCACTAAATCCTCCTCTAACCAAGGAAAATATGCTGTTAACTCTGATACAGCCAAACTGCATTAATAAGAGCGAGAGCGTAAACCCCCACCAAGGTAGCTCACTTTTAAGGGAATAGTATTGTATTTTGTATATATTCATTTAGTTTTCTTTGTTCTTTTTAAATGTACAAATACTATTCCCTTAAAAGTAAATACTGCCCAGAGAGTGAGCTGCCTTGGTGGGGGTTTACACTCTCTGAGTGTTTTTTGTTATATTTTATTTCTATATAAATAATGAAAATAGACATACACCTAGCAATACTGATACATTATTTACATTATTCTTTAAACAGTCCTGTGAATTATGAATTGTAATCAAAATAAAGTTTAGGCTGTTATTTTCAAACAGATGGTTGTAGGTTTACATACTGTGTGTAAATGGTGTTCCGTCAACATTGCCTAAAGGCAAAATGCACTATCTGCATTTTTCTTTGGCATCTACACAACACATCATAGTTTTTGTTCCATACATTACATTACAATTGGAATAACAGGCAGGCAGAAGAAATATAACAGTTCTGGTGTGCAATCACTTAATCTCCATAATTATGTTAACGCATGCTGTTCACTATATACAGCTTGATAGGGTTATGTACAGTAGCAGGATCAATGTGAGTGTCCACTTAGGGAGAGAGATGCATTTTATGTTAGTCTGTATTGATTTATCTAAAACCTAAATGCAGTTATGGTACACTGCATAGACATGAAAGCAAGGCATGACTTAATCTATGAATCTTACTTTATGTATCAGTGTGTGTGCCTTGAGAAGGAAAGGAAGCACAGCTCTGAACATCACAGTGCATTTGATATCTGGAACAGTATTTACCTGCCCAGCTGTGAAATGACAGTATGTTGCTGACTGTCGTGCTCAATGAGCCTGACAACTGTAGCTTCTGTTCTGTAGCTATACACCACTCTGCACACATTTAGTGCACAGAAAAATCATATCCTGTTCATACTTTTAACACAACACTTTTATGAAAACCAGCAAAAACTGAACACCTAGCAGGTCCTGGCAGTGCCATGCCCTTCCCACAGGGAGGCCATTTGAACATTTAAGTGGCTCAGGCAGTAAAGTCTGGCAAAGCACCAACTTACCATAGGAGCTCCCCGTCGGCCAATGATGTTTGGTCTCGGTTTGAGGCTATGACGGTCCATGATGCAGGGGCATGTGAATGTGAGTGGTGCCAAACAGAGAGCAAGGAGGACTACAATGTAGATAAATAACACCATCACCTGGATATCTAAGAGAGTGCAAAAAGGATTTTAAGAGTCACTATTCATCTTTAACTCGTACCATCTACTTCTAATAACAAACATTAGTTAGCTTTGTGTGCTTTCATGGGTAGGAGTACCAGCAGGTTCTTGAATAAGGGAAAATAATCCACTAAAGCAGGATAAATTAGACAATTACAGAAAAGCAATGACAAAAAAAAGTTTACATATTGGTGTATACATAGAGAAACATGTATATCTGGTTCATGTGGTGACTAAAATAATAATGGATGGAACTTTATATGTCAAATAGGAACAAGAAGTCAAAAGCAATCCCCAAAGTGATTTTTACTTGAAATACAAGTCAGCACTTACTGGATCTCTCTCTGCGGACAACATATCCAGCTACCAACCAGCTGATAGCTGTCACTGTTGCCAGGGCACCAAGATGCAGGAAAGGTGCTGTGTACTGATAACAAAAGATAAATGTGAAATCTTAACTGGTGGTTAGTCATTACATAGCATCAGAGCAAATCTTTGCAACTTTGTTATGATGATGTTAAAAATAGATACACAGTATAATGATCAAAGAGCAAGATATATAATAATGTTATGTTTTTATAGAGCAAACAAGAGCACTCAGAGAGCGCAACTCCCCCCGAAGGGCAAGGGCTATACTAATACTTTGATGTTTTATGATGTTTTTATTACAACATGCTGACGTCAGCCTGTTTTTATTAAACATGCTAAATTCAGCGGCGTCATTGTGACATTGTAGGGCATCATATTGAAAAAATGAAAAGTGTGTTATACAGCTCTCTCCGTGCCCTTTCATATCATATATTATACTCAGTATGGTTTCTTGAAATGTTTTTTCAAGGTCAACTTTGACCTTGGGCACTAACAATATACTAGCAAGGCCTAGTATATTGTTGTAAAGTATAAAGACGATCCATAAAAAATTGTGAGTAATATAAAATTTTTAGTGATTTTAACATTTGGTGTGACCTTGACCCGATTTTCACCAGAATTAAATCATATCTACCATCACACAAAATTTGAAAATGATATCTTAAAAACTGTGGATGGTAGACTGCTAACAAACAGACAAACAGAGAGACAGACAAACAAACAGAACTGATCACATACTCCCTCCCTATGGGGGGAGAATAACTAACAGTTTAACTCAATTCAATTTTATTTATATAGCACCAAATCACAACAAGTCGCCTCAAGGTGCTTTATATTGTAAAGTAAAGACCCTACAATAATACAGAGAAAACCCCAACAATCAGACAACCAACTATGAGCAAGCACTTGGCGACAGTGGGAAGGAAAAACTCCCTCTAAACAGGAAGAAACCTCCAGAAGAACCAGGCTAAGGAGGGGCTAACTAACTAACTAATGTAGTAGGGGTTGATATAGCTGTTAAATACTATACTAACTTCCAGTTATTCCGTGGCCATACTAAGATAGGACACCTGTCACACTCTCCACATCATATCAATGCCTTAAAGTCGTTGATCAGGGAATGACTGAAAAGAGCTCTATGTTTATAAAAACAACATATTTACCTACATATTTACATTTCTGTCATGAAAGTATTTGAGCCTGAAAATTGCATAGATGTAATTCAGCATCTTTGCATATTTGATTTTTCTTGATCTACAAATATGGAAATTTGGCCCACCTGACCCTCACCACTTGCCGGTCGCCCACCCCCACTCTCCCTTTGCATCTGTAGGCAAGCCTGGCCCCAATCACTCACAGGGTATCCCGCTTCACAAAGGGTGACAAGTTGCTGTTCCATACTCTCAAATTATGTGCATTTTGTTAAGCAGAAGTGGAAAAGCCAGCTTAACTTGAAAATCAATAGGTACAGGTCCTGGAAGAGAGGGATCCAGCTGGTAAGCTAAGACCTGGCAGACCACAGGGCTTGTAAAACCTGTACGCTTAAGTGCAGAGATTTTTATTTAAAATTATTTTTTTCCCATAATATTTTAGAAAATGCAGACGTCACCATCCAAATATAAATTCCTCATTCAAAAGAGTAACTGACTTATGTGGAACCAGTACAGCTCAGTTTTTAGAAGAATTTACATATTTTTATGGATCATAAACTTTGTCATTTTAGCCAAATGGGATTGCAAAAATAAAGAATATAATCGTATAGTATAGTGATGTCAACTGTAGACCAACCTGCAGTGACACAAGCAGAATGTCCCACTCATCTCCCCATAAGTCATCAACAAAAATGACACCAGAGATAGTGGTGAGCAGTGTAGCCAGCACCCCAATCTGTGGAGATGAGACACCATTGATTTTGTTTTGAAAATGTCAGAGGAGCAAATCCATGGCAACAACTTTGGATGTTTTTTTCACTGTACCTTGTGAACCCAGTAGAGATTCAGCTGCTGGCCCAAAGATATATGGAAAAATGCTAAGATCTGAAAAAGGAGTAAGATGTAGTTGATGAAGTTGTATATCTCAACTGATCATTGAACAAGTCTGCTAACATTTAGGAGTGTTACCAGTAAGAATGTGATGTAGCTGAATCCCACAGTGGTGGACGCAAGGATGGGGATTGTCTCATCTCTCCATTCTCCAGAACGGTTGTATACCAACCTGGAATGAACAGAACGAAAGGGTTGACTCATCTATGTTGGTGGTATGACTAAATAATTTTTGTCAAAGGGAGTAGTTTGCCTTGATTGCACACCACGATCACACGAAGGGTTAAGATTAGGGCCCACTCTGCAATGGTATTTGTTCTTGGTATTTATTTTAAATACAAATGTTGAATAGGCTTGCTGCCACCCCACTGTTGTAAGGTCACCACTCCACTGTTTACAACCTCATCTGGAACTTGGTCAACCATTATCAAACATGCAGGCCTTAAACAGCTTTTCATTAAAGTAATATAATGAAAAAAATGACTCACCAATTGAAGTCGTTAAAATCATTTCGAGCCATCAACCAGAAGTAGGCCCAAAAGAGAAGCAGAAGAAAGGAACTGCATAAGATGACGAACCATGTACACTCCCACTGGAAAAAGACACAAACAGCTGATTATGGACCATGTGGACTTTCTTCTTAGTTTGTTCTTTTATTCATTGTTTCTAGGAAGCACTTTGTAACACTGGTTTTGAAAAGTGCTTTACAAATAAACTTAATAATAATAATAATAATAATAATAATACTATTTGTAAACTATTTTTGGTTTTATACTGTGCAAAAGTAATGTTTAACATTATTCATATAATATTGCTTCCAAACCCTGGTACAGTGGGGGAAAAATAGTCCTTTAGGTCATTTACTTACTGCAGGGAAAACTGCTAAAACAATACTGTAAAAACACTCCATTATAAGTAAATATTGCAGCTGGTTGAGATAATTTCGAATTTTTTTTATAAACCTAATGATTTTGTTTTATTAAGCAGTTACACATCACAGTAATTGAGTTGAAAGTGACATTTTTTTCAATGCTTGTTTTGTCTAACTATCAAAAGTCTTATTTAAATAAAAAATAAATGTCTATATAAATAAATTAAAATAAAATATTAAAATAAAAGCATAACCATAGCAGCTCCTGTTGCCTGATGCCATATCAAATAAAAAAGCAGAAAACCTCATATTCGAGAAGCTGGAACCATGGAAAGTTTGGCATGCTTGCTGTATATGTGTATACTCCTTGGTGGGTGAATGTACATCAAAGTCATATTATATATGTGGTTGACATGTTTAGAGTACAAAATTTTTATTGTAAACTAGTAGCTAAAACTTTCAGATAAACAAAGTGGAGCAATCAGCACATTTTCCTGAAATGCAGAGGAGTAAAAGTTTAAAGTAGCTTTTAACAGAAATTCTCATACATGTAGAGGTAGAAGTGCCTTAAGTTTGCACTATGTAGTTACTTTCCACCTCTGGTGTTGCATACCCAGTAGCTGACAGAAAAAAAGAGTAGAATTTAGAGCCTAAAGAGATTTTTTTTAAAAAATATTTTCACTCCCAATTATTTACCTGGATTATTGAGCATGCATCAAGAAATTATTTTCACTCTTTTGCATTTTTTGCACAGATAGAGTCACATTTAGCTTGGAATGCCATGAACCTGAATAAAATTTACACTCAGTAATGACCCATTTGGAAACTGCAGTAGTTGAAGAAGTCAGAAGAGCCAAATATTTCAAGTGTTTTAAAGTGTTTCAAATACCAGTGATATGTAGTCAGGTATCTATGTATATTGCCTGCTTTATGTTACTGTGGCGATCACACCGCAGGTTAACTGTCCTCTAGTTTCTGCCGATCCTGACTTCCTGTATGAGCCACATTCTAATCCAGATGTTTGCAATAGTACATGTGTAAGTACACAGTACTACATGAATGGGTTCTCTGGTTGCCAGGTTTTAACCCCTTAATGTCAATCAGACCCCCTATTAGCAAGCACCTGGCAACAGGGGGAAGGAAAAACTCCCTTTTAACAGGAAGAAACCTCCGGCAGAACCAGGCTCAGGGAGGGGCAGCCATCTGCCGCAATCGGTTGGGGGTAAGTGGAGGGAGACAGGACAAAAGACACACTGTGGAAAAGAGACAGAGATTAAAAATAAATAATGATTAAATGAAGAGTGGTGTATAAACACAGAAAGTGAAAAGAGGTGAATGAACAAGAAACACTCAGTGCATCATGGGAAGCCCCCAGCAGCCTAGGCCTATTGCAGCGTAACTAAGGGAGGGTCCAGGGTCACCTGATCCTACCTCAAGTATAAGCTTGTTTGGGCATGTGGAGCAAAGACAGAGAGGAGAGTCTGTGCACCCAGTCAAGGACTCTTCCCTTCACTAGTTAACAGGCTAAGGAGCTAATTCCATGTGAGGGGAGGTGTAGAGTATGATAGGCCACTCAATAGATCCTACTGAGCACTGATCAGCTTTGCACCACAACATGGCTGGACTCACCATTTCCAGTGGCTTATATAAGAGGTTCAGAGATGATTACATGGGTGTGCAGGTAAAGAGCAAATGGCTGCACTAATGAATCTGTTGAGCCCACAGTGAATAGCCTGTGAAAGCCAGGAGAAGAGAGGCCATGCATCAGGGAAAATCTTCTTGGCCAATAAAGACATGATAGCTGAGGTGGAAATATGACAAAAGCCAGAGGCTGTTTTTAATTTGTGTAGCAGCTACCGGGATCTCAGTGTAGCGAGCGTACCCTAAATAACTATGTGACACTGAGCCAGAGTCACATTAATGGACTCAACACATGGACTCAAAATTATATCTTTACAAAAATACAGCGTTCAAAGCAATCTTCCATTCCTCTTTTATCTGCATCCCTCAACTGAAAACAGAAATATGTATTAGGTGGATTAGGGTTCTAGTTTCTTAATCTACCATTGTTATGGTCCTGGGTCTGCGGACCCAGTGTTTTGAGTTTTTGTACCTTTTTCTACAGTCATTGGTTTGTTTCCGTAATATTCTTAGTTTTGGTTTCATGTTTAGTCTGTTCTAGGTTTCTGTCAGTATATTCCTGGAGTTCCTTTGTATTGTGCTTCCCTTGTGTTCCTGTACCTGTCTGTCTCCCCAGTCAGTCCTGTCTTAGTGTTTGTTACGTCCCGTCTCCTCAGTCATGTCCCCCGTGTCTGTTTGTTCTCTCCCCGGTCGGTCATGCCTGTCTGTTTTACATGTCTCTCTGACCCTCTCTCTCTCTCAGTGTCTTCCTGTCTGACCCTCTCTCTCTCTCAGTGTCTTCCTCTCTGACCCTCTCTCTCTCTCAGTGTCTTCCTCTCTGACCCTCTCTCGCAGTCAAGTGTTTGTTACTTTTAGCCTGTGTCTCTGTGTTAAGCACACTTCCTGTTTTACTTTGATTCTCTCGTCTCCTGTGTGTGATGTTCAGTTTCACTTCCTGTGTCTCTTTACACTCTGATTTAGTTCACCTGTGTTCCCTAGTGTTCTCCATCTCCCTGATTTCCTCATGTGTATTTAAACCCTCAGTTTCCCTCAGTTCCTGGTCACATCGTCATCATTCTTCCCCCGGCTGTGTGTTCCTTAGTATTCCTAGCGTTCCTAGTGTTTCCTGTATTTCCCAGTTATCAGTTCCTAGTTCACAGTGTTTCCAGGTTTCAGTTCATGTTTCAGTTTTGTATTTCCTTAGTTCAGAGTTGTCCAGCAATAAAGCTGCGTTTTAAGTTTAGTCCAGTCTCCGTGTCCTGCATTTGGGTCCTCCACCTGCTCGCACACCACGCTCACTGACAACCATCCCCTGTTGGTAGGATTAAGGGGTCACCCATGGGGTCAGAAAAGGGTTGTGACCAGCAGTTCAAGTAATCTCTGGCTGAGAAAAAAACCCTTGGTAATAAAAATGGTGATTGAGGCAATCTTGTCAAAATTGCACTTTTTAAGGACTTCAGCCAAGTGCTCCATGGGACAAAATATCACAACATGCCAGTTTGATATATTTTCCTGCATTTTTTTGGAGTTAATAGACAAAGTAATGAAGATGATAGAATTTCATGTTTTGGTTTTTTTTTGGTTTTTTGGTTTTTTCACTAATCTCAGCAATGCTGTGAATCAAGCTGACCATCCATGCAATTCATGAAATTAATACAAGAAAAAGCTGGATCTCCATCCAGCTACCAAATGGTTTTCAGCTGAAACGTCTACAGTTTCTGGCCTCAAATGCAGCATTTAAATCAAGTTGAAGGAAAAACTGTGCTAGAGATTCAGTGTTCACTGTAAAGGCAGAAGTGCAAGAGGACATAAAAAGAATTCTAAAAATATAAAAAATAGCAGCCAGGCTGAAAATGGTTCACAAGAAGATGATTTTGAACAGGAGGTCAGCCAAATTAAATCAGGTAAGGTTTTCGATTTTTACTATCCAATTCCCAATTCAATTATATTTCACATGGCTTTAGCTAATAAATACATAGCTGTGTTTATTTGTATGTGGCCGACTGGGCAGTGTATGTCTAATATTCACTCTCTTTATTATTTGGTCTCAGGCTCATTAGCTAAGTGTTACAGTCTTACAGTTCCATTTTCTTAATGAACCAGTTACCTTACCATATGGTAATGGGAAGGTGTATTTATAAGAGTTTTTACACTGAAACACGTGCCTACTGAGTCTGGAAATTAGGCTAATGAGAACAGCGAGATTGAACCATAATGATAAAGCAAGTAAAACCAAAATAACTAGCTTAAAGATGCTAAAAAATGAAGTGTTGAGTTGTAATTCACCAACACAGTGAATTTTTTCTTATAATAATTTGATCCTTACTATTAGATTAGATTGGATGGATGGATGGACTATTAAATTTCTGCTTTACACACCTTTAACCATTTCAAAGTGTAAAGCTGAGAGAGCCCATAGTGAAAAAAGCAGAAGTTTAGAATCATGAATCTAAACACAGTCTACCCTCAAAATAAAATCAAATACTGTGTTGCAGACTAAGCAGACAGCATTTAACTTAATGAATGCAAACTTCTCTGCTTATATTCAAGCACAGCATGTGTGACTACATGAAGCTTTGTAAATGAGACAGAGTGGAGAGAGAGGCAGCTGTGGGCTTGTCTTTTTTCCTCTTGGTCAGCACATCATCAGTGCCCGGCTCACACATTCAGTAAATGGACTAATTTATGGGTGAGCCACTGGCTCTTTGTGATAAAGAAGACATCCAGCAGCAGAAGCTGTGGCTGCCCAGTGGGTATCCAATACAGCTGGGTGTCTGACTTTGCTTTACACATCCCAACACTATACTGATTCTGTTACTTGCTTTGCTGTGAAGATTGTTTTCCCCAGTTACCAGGGCTTGGTCTAGAAGGCTCTTAGGAATTCAGGAGAAAAAAAATGGGATGACATCAGTAGCTAATAGATTTGTCTCAGACCTTGATAAATTAAAAAAAGCATTACATTACCAAAATCTTATTTCAATTCAATTCAGTTTTATTTATATAACAACAAGTGTTGTCTCAAGACCCTTTAATAATAATAATAATAATAATAATACATTTTATTTATAGGCGTCTTTAAAGACCCTCAAGGTCACCTTACATTGGTACAGCAAATAAAACAAACATATACACAATTAAAATAAGCACATAAAATCACAACTATAAAACAATCAAAGTAACAATAGACTCAGACCAAGTTATAATGAAGGGTATGCAGTTCTGAACAAATGGGTTTTGAGACGTGATTTAAAAGTAGAAAGAGAATTTATGGTCGGGAGATCTGGTGGAAGTGCATTCCAAAGTCTTGGGGCAGAGCAACTAAAGGCTCTGAGTCCCATAGTAGTCAGGTGAGCAGATGGTACAGACAAGAGAGAAGCTGAAGAGGAGCGGAGTGTACGAGTGGGGGAGTACGGATGAAGAAGATCAGATAAATACGGAGGAGCAAGGTTATGAAGGGCTTTGAAGGTGAGAAGGAGGATCTTGAAATTGATACGTAGGTGAACTGGAAGCCAGTGGAGCTGTTTAAGAACAGGTGTTATATGTTCAGTGGATCTGGTTCTGGATATAATGCGAGCAGCTGAATTCTGAACTAACTGCAGTTTATGGAGAGATTTATGAGGTAGACCATAAAGAAGAGAATTACAATAATCAAAATGAGATGTGACAAGAGCATTGACAAGTATGGCAGTACTATTTGGAGTAAGTGATGGACGAAGGCGATTAATATTGCGAAGATGAAAGTAAGCAGACTGAGTGATATTATTTATATGTGCTGTGAAAGAAAGAGTACTGTCGAGGATGACACCCAGACTCTTAACCTGATGGGAAGGTATGACAACAGAGTTATCAATAGATAATGAAAAACTATTGGATTTAGACAGTTTAGATTTAGTGCCCATTAGAATAAATTCTGTTTTATTACCATTAAGTTTAAGAAAATTATGAGTAAACCATACTTTGATTTCATTTAAACAATCAGAAATGGATGTGGGTGGGAGAGTAGCCGTGGGTTTGG
>VUQS01069614.1:0-13514 GCA_015108495.1 Heterochromis multidens
AAGTATTCCTGGGCCCATTTAGTAATGTCATTGACACAATCATGCCGATGAGTGATGCAGTGTCGTCTGAGGGCCCGAAGACCACGGGCATCCAATAAAGGTCTTCGGCCTTGTCCCTTACGCACAGAGATATCTCCAGTTTTCTGAATCTTTTAATGATGTTATGCACTGTAGATGATGAGAGTTGCAAAGCCTTTGCAATCTGACGTTGAGAAACATTGTTTTTGTAGTATTCCACAATCTTTTTACTCACTCTTTCACAGATTGGAGAGCCTCTGCCCATCTTTACTTCTGAGAGACTCTGCCTCTCTATGACATCCCTTTTATAGCTAATCATGTTACAGACCTGATATCAATTCACTTAATTAGTTGCTAGATGTTCTCCCAGCTGAGTCTTTTTGGACTTTCTTGCTTTTTCAGCCATTTGTTGCCCCCATGCCAACTTTTCTGGGACCTGTAGCAGGCATCAAATTTGAAATGAGCTCATTTAGTCGATGAAGGAGTACAATTTCCCAGTTTCAACATTTGTTATGTTATCTATGTTCTGTGAATAAAATATTGGCTCATGTGATTTGGAAGTCCTTTGGTTTTCATTTTGTTCAAATTTAAAGAAAGTCCCAACTTTTCTGGAATTTGGGTTGTATGACACATCTACATAGTTTATCTTACAGTTTGATAGATATAAATTTTGCACTCCTTTACATTAATCTGAGGGAACCTGACTTCATGTCATATAAATAAGGCACTTGGTCTCTTTTCTTATAATGCTAATGCCACGACATCAGACCAAGAACTTCTGAGAACCATATAGAGGTTACAAAGGGATAAAAGAACCAGGTAAATGTACCTCATGTTGTACCTGGTCAGTTGATATTCATCCAATTACACTCACTAATTAAGTCATTCTGTAGGTGAACAAGATTAAATATGTTCTTCTGTTGATATATCTACACATTACTTTCTCTTCATGTTGGAGTGGGAAATTAACTTCCCTGTGTCTCTCTCTCCCTGTTTTCCTCCTCTCTCCTCATGTGTGCAAAGCTGCACATGTACAGCTCTGCTGGTCTGAGCCACCACAAAATTAGCAGTTAGTGTTATAGCTATATAGCTATACCATACGCAACATTAAATTGTACCAAGAAGGTACGTGCTACATAGCAGGTACTTGGTGAAGGTGCTGTACATTTGTTGGCTGAACTCTTTGACACCTCATACAGCATCATAACCCAGCTTGTATTTGTTGTCTATTTATTCTGCTTACTTAAGCAACATTTTCAAGGAGACACACTCTGGCTCTCTCTCTCTCTCTGCAGAGAACTTCTCCCCTATGCTCACTGCCATGCAAACAGTCTCATTTTGGTGTGCATGCCCTCGTTTTCCCAGCCAGTTCTCCTCTGCAGGAGGATTTTCCAAGCAGAAATACTCTCTTCCTCCACATGGGAATCCCTTGGTTACAGTGACGAATGTGTTGTCGGTGTCTGAGCTGGGAATACTGACAAATAGGTGCACTCAAAATAGTGATATACTGCAGCAGTTAAATAAAGTTAAGTGTATGAATCAGAAGGGGAGCTTCTATCCCTTATGTTGCGCCTCTCTGAGGTAAGCTATAGGTCTTCATTAATCACTACAGAGTTCTGTAGTGATATAAAGAATATGTATAATCCTGATGGATAAGTGGCCTTATTTTGTGCATATTTACCTTTAGTTGAGAGCTACTGGTCTGGATAGGTTTAGGTAGAAATTCCTGGTTTCTCTTCATAAGTTAAAACTTTATCCAGCTGGAAATTTACATAACACTAAATTTAGCCAAATTCAACCACACGAGCTGGTTTGAATGCAGAGATTAGTAGTTGTTAACAATATGTCACACAAGTGTAACTGCTGGGTAGCTAGCAGAGCTAACTGAGCTGTTGCATGTAAGAGGCATCCACACAGGAAGTGATTCACAGTGATTATGCAGAAACCATAAATAGTCACTGACATTCAGCAAATTTAAATGACCACTGGAGAAATGACTGCTGGTAACAGAAGTGAGCGGGTCCTGAGTTAAATTTCTCTCAACTTTACAGAGAGATATTGAAGTAGCTGCCAGTCAGAGAGAAGGATACTGTTAATTGAGGATTGTAAATAGGTTACCTAGGCAGCTGGATCATGCAATGTCCACTAGCCACCGACAAATTGTCAGCATCAAAGCTCCTTTTATAATGAAATATAAGAAATTGTATGAAAAGTTTTACTGGCCAAAATGGATGTGGATAAAATTACACAAAAATAACACAACAGACTACAAATAATGTTTTGCTTAGAAGAACAATTTAATGAAAACATGGAGTAAAATGTCCTTTGTTATAGTCTTTGTTAATGTGGTCAAATTTGTCATTCCAGCCAGCCTGATGAGGCTTTGGTGCATATGTTTATTTAGATGTAAGATGCCCACATGACTGTGAGTTAACTGGATTCAAAAAGGGCTGTGTTTGCATTGTAATATCTACTCTGAACTGTTGAAATCGTAGTGTAATAATTAAAAAGAGTAAACCCAACACTGAACATAATAAAACTAAACTAAAACTAAACTGAAACAAGCAAATCCACTCTGGAAACAAACTAAAACTAAACTGAACTGAATTCAAAACAAAAAGTCAAACTGAAATGGAAATAAAAAATAATTACAAAACAAAACTATAATACCTTTGTGTGGAAGTGTCTTAAGTGTCTGCTTTCTTTTTAATGTCGAACAAGGGGTGACACTTTCTTGTGAACTCTTGATGAGTTTATGAGCTCAGTCGGAAGTTTCGGGTCACACTGAAAATAGATCATTTTGTAAATTATCGTCATTCTAAATGCTAGAAAGATTATGCTCATTGGGCTAATGCCTTGCCAATCATAAATCCTTTGCCCATATGAGCGTGTGGTTTCATAAAACCCCCCTCTGCTCATCATATCCAGTTTCAACACCAAGATGGCATCACGATAGTTATTTATTTAATTATAATGACTTTATTTTTATTAATGCAACCCAATTCAGTAAATTACTTGAAAGCAGCTTGAAGAAAGATGAATACAGTTCATGTTATGATACCTGGTGCATCAATTCCTTGTCTGCATGATGTTTTGTCATCGGCTGACACGTTTTGATATCATTAATTTCTCTGGCATGTCGTTACAAAATGGCATGTCATTGTGCTGCCATCTTTTTTATTCAAAGGTCACCTACATTGGCATTCTGAGGCAGAATTAAATTCCCATCACTGAGAGAGAAATCAGTTTCCACACAAGGGACCAAGCAGGGCCAAGATGGTCCTGTGAAAAGTTCATTTAAATTATGGATTGCAGTCATTTCTGTAGCATTTCTCAACCTGATTGTTTTCAGTTTCCCTGGAACAGAGTAAAGGTTAATTGTATAATTAAATGTCCGTTACTCCCATTGCTATTGTCGGTATACCAAATGGGAAAGCACTGCATCGTTGTTCGATTTCAAACAAATGATGATGGTAGATATATGAACCTGCATCACATTTTTACACCTATTAAAATATTTGCAGTTACATTTGGATGATCTTGTAAATTTAACAGTTATTGGGTACTTCTCAACGCATCCTTTTGAGCTATTGAGAAAAGTCAGAAAAGTCAACTTCCACCTCTCTCTGAAAGCAGTTCTCTTTTCCAAGACATCTGCCTGAGATACAGAAGTGTCTTTGTGACATTTTCTCATGTCTCCTCCTCCCCCCATACATCATTTACTAACACTGCATGCACCAAGGCAGGTGTTGGAGAGCAGAGAGGCATTCCTCCACTGGCTCAATCACAGCCTGGAATACTGGAGTCACTTTTCCCACCCAAGGAATAAAGCCTTACCACTACAGCTCAGACTGGTCCCATTCTCTTCCATTGAGTCCCAAGGTCACAGTCCCATAGCAAGAGGTCAAGGTGACAGGCTGGCAGCCGTATGCCTCATGCATATGGATGGCAGATGCTCCATCTGCTCTGCTGGAGAATGCAAATTTGCAAGCCTCTTTCTCTGCTCTCTTTTTCTGCCTCAAAGGGCAACCCTGCCAGACCTTACATGGCATCAGTTCCACTTGTTGGTCGCAGAGTGACGATTTATGCAAAACTGTAATAGAAATGCAAGTCATCGCCACACCAAGTCCTCAAACCCCCTACTATAGCTCCCTCACAGGCAACTCTCATTCATTTGTGCCTGACAATATGTATTGTAACGTCAGAAAATTAAATCTAGGCAACTGCTTTTTTTATGCAGTTTTTTTTCTATTGCTGCACTTATTCTGGGGAAGAAAAAAAAAGACTCGTTCAGTAGCAGTCATCTCATATTGATTTGCAGTGCAAGCATGACTCAGTCATATTAGAAAGAAATAATCTCTTTGCCTTGACATATTCCACTGCCGAGAAACATTAATCACAATGCTTGACCCTCGCATGCCAGATCTGTTTTTCTTTGTATTGTAAAGCAGGAGAGACTCAATTGGCACAAGCACTCTTTCCTTACTGTCCTGGAGCAACTGTGACCACATAATTTCCTCTGGGATTAATAAAGTATTCTGATTCTGATTCTGATTTTCAGGAATACTCCACTGTTTACACATTCATATTTGGAAGCTGCCAAGTTCAAAAGCAATTTGATCTGTTTTCTACCTTTTAGCTACACTGGACAAGTTAGAGGTTAAGTAGCTTGCTTGCTGGTGAGGCTATGGCCACTCAAAGGTAACTTTCAACAAGTATTTGCTGTAGAACTTTACCATAGAAATAAAATGCACCACAAGCAAAATCATGTTTTGTGCTTTCGGGTTATTTTTTCTAGTGCATTCAACAATCCACAACAGCACTTTTGAACTTTACAGATAGGACTGAGCATGCTTAAGGTTGAGGTTTGTGGGCACAGTGTCTTGTTGCTTTTTCACTAAGGCAATTGGTTGGTGCACCATTTGGCCGATTGCTATCAAGGGGTCAATATTGTGATTATTTCCATGGAAGCTCATTGCAGACTGGTGGCACACGGCGGCAGTTCAAAGGTGAGGTCTGGAGGTCACCGCGTGTTGAGTGCTTTGTTAGAGCTGGTCGTGCCACACAAATGCGCATGGACATAAACATAGCAAGAAATGGGGAGTGTGTCTTTAAAAAGCAATACATCAATAACCAAGACTGGCTTCAGTGGTGAGATGTCATGGTGTTAGCCAAGCTGCTGCTTGGTCCATGGATTCTTGATCCCCATGTGGTTTGTCTTTAAGCTCCTTCTTACTGGGTGGCTGGTGGGAGGGGGGAGGAGGGTGCTGAGGATTGGCCGCTGAACATCTACACAATCCTCTTTTGCAGTTGTCACCCTGATGTGTTTAAGAGGACTGCATTGTGTTATTCCTACCAAAGGCCAGCTGGTGTAAGCTTTTGTGAAGCATTTTCAGTAGAACTTTGCTATTCATCTAATTCAACATACAACCTCAGACTTCCTTGAATGGTTCCCTGCTTGCGTGTTTTCATAACAGATCGAGCAATGCATCTTTTGGTTTTGTTTTCTTGTTCTGCTGGCTGCTGATGAGGAGGAGTCATGAGATTCTATAAACAATTCCATCTTTTCTTTTCCAGAAACCCTCTCATTAAAGCTGATATTCTGTGATGGCCAAGTGTACAAGCAAATGTTCACTGGAGGAGAAAATGACAATAAAGATGACATGTTGACACTAAATGAAAGTCATCTGCAGTCAGGTGATAATAATAGGCTCAGGACAGTGAGATCCAGGCCCTGCAAAGGACAAAAATCCCAGGAGTGAGGGTAGATAAAGGCAGATGAGAAGATAAAATGTCCTTTTCCTGTTAGTTCAGAAGTGTTATTGAAAGTGTAAATGTGCATGACCATGAGAACATCTGAATATCACTTTGTAACTTTGGCCTGCTGAGACAAATTTGCTAATTTTATGTTACAGTTATTTTAATGATACAGACTGTATGCACTACAGTGTGGCTAACAACATCTCTGGGGTGGCTTGGATTTTGCTGTGGAGAGTTTGCATGCTCTCCCTGTGCCTGTGTGGGCCATCTCCAGGTACTCCAGCTTCGTTCCACAGTCCAAAGACATGCATTTTAGGTTAATTGGTGATTCTAAATTGGTTATGGACGTGGAGTGGATCAAGTGCTTGAAGTGTATAGAATAAAGTGCTGTATGGGTGTAGGGTTAAAATGTGACTTGTAGTTTAAAGTACTTTGACAATAATAATGACCAAAAAATATGAGTACATTAATCCAGTAATCCCGCCTACACCAAACTGAGTATTTCCACTAATGAAAATGTGTCTGAAGTGGACTATTTCCTGTTGTTTGCCATGTTTGATAAATGGCAACTTCAGACAATGTCCCAATCTGATTCTCCTGCTGTTATTGGCCTTGGATTGCCATCCAGGGCCAACAAGACCGTAAGTCTAATATCTTTTGTAAGTGAGCAATACACCCCTAAAAATCTGAGTACAGAAGATGTCAACTTCTGCCTCTACAGGTACAATGTACACATTTGTAGATTGTTGATCATGCTACAAATATTTCTGTCTCTCTGTTTTAGCCCTGTCAACCTGTCCAGGGTCATCCTCCAGAACCTCCACAATGCTGAATTGGATAAGCAGCTAAGAAGATGGATGGATAGATGGATGGATGGATTATAGCAGATTTAGTAAATCACTCTCAATCATTTTGTTTACCTGAGTACAGTAGATTCAATACATATTACTGATCAATAAAGCTAAAATAGATCAAGCCTGAATTCAGCAGCAAAAAACATTAACTTTGCTGAATCACATTTTCAGTAACAACCCTTTTTTTAAAATTTAAAACAGCTACCAATTGATGAATAATACAACATAAGCATATAACAACAGTGTATGACTGTGTCAGAAGTAATAAGATGCAATAATATCAAACAAAGCAATGCTTACAGCTGGAGTCTCAGGAGATGCTGATGAGATTATATGGATTAAGGACATGCTGGTGGAACATTTGTATGCAAATACTATGACAGAAGCATGTATAAACACTGAAGAATATTAATGCCTGAGGAGAAATCCATCTTGGTTTTTTTTCTCCCAAAAACTACTTCAAGAGAATAAAAGGTGAGATGTTTGAGAGTCAGAAAGAAAGATCACTGTCATATATAGCATGAATGTTACATAGGCAGGTAGAAAAATAAAGCTGTTTGGAGTGGGAATACTTTTCAAGCTGGGAAGAGTTCCTTATGGAATTTTTTTGTCTCTAAACCGGCAGCTGAAATCACCTCCGAGCTTTCTGGCTGCTGGAACCTGATTATGAATCTTCGAAGTGATTCCCAGCAGAGTGTCCCAGGAAATGAATCCACCCATTTGCAAATCAGTTTCACTCCCAACTTCACCCTGCAGGTGCTCAGTGGCCACAGGAGGTTATCCACTACTGTACTTACTAAGAAATGGGAGCTACGGCAGAGAAGGCAGGAGCAGATTTTTGATCTGTCTTTGATGTTTTTTTCCCTAAACTCTCCACCTCTCAATGTTCCCTCCATAAGTCCTTCCATTTGACTGAACAGCTGACCTCTCTCACAAACTTGGGCAAAAGCTGGAAGCATTCCATGGAGAGCTTGTGCTTGGTTACTAGGCAGATGTCATTAATATTTAAAGACTGTGTTCTTGTGCATGTTGTGGTGTAAATTCACTTCTTCAGTGGTGCAAAAGCTGCACACTCTCTTGGGATAAAATAGGGAGACTCCTCAGGATGTGAGATTGTTCCTCTGGAATTGTCACACACAGCTGACAGAATACATAGAAACCCACTTACTCTGTGTTTGCTTATTCATATCCTGAAGCCAAAAACCTTTGAGTGCATACAGAAAGGAACTCTACAGCCTATGGTATGAATGCTAGAAGTCTGAATTAGTATATACAGGTAGGCTTGGAAGGGATGATAGGCATGTCTTAATGTTGGGATGCATGACTGAAGAAAGAGCCTGCGTAATGAAACACCTCTCAAATCTGTTACACTGGGAGAAGGCGGCTACACGGGGAGAGAAGGAAGGAGGTGAAAAAACAGGACAAAAAAAGAACATGTGAGAAAGTGATCAGGGTGACTAAGCGATATAAAGCTGCGAAATCTGCCCAGCAACCACTTTTAGTTTAGCAACCACCAGCTGACTGACTAAGAGCTTTGTTGCTCCATTTGACCTTTTCAACCTGTAATGTCAGTGTTGCTGGTAAAAGCTGAGCTGCTGCATTAGCTCCAGGAGCTGACCGCAGACTGTCATATCACATGGGCATATTTTTTGCAAGGAGGAGAGAGAGGATAGTTAGAGAGCTCATTTCCAGAACATGCCCATGCATGCACATCCCGGGTGCTGATTATTGATTACAAAGAGGTGCAACATAAGCAGATAAATAGATCAGAAAACGACCTCTGATGTGTCAGGGAAGCAGATGCACGCACAAGCATACAGAGACACAAATATACACGCACACTGTCTTAACAGGCTGTCGAGAAGAAAAAGTCAGAGGAGGACTAAATGATTATGAGTAATTACTGTCACCATGCTAAGAAATAATATTCATAATCCTCCCACTGCCTACTACAACTAAAACCACTGCTGAAGTACATTAAAGGGCAAAACATTTTTCACTATAAACCATGGATAGTTTTGTCTTCTGCTATTAAATATAAATGTCCTTATATTTAGCTACAAGCCAGACTAATTTTGTATAGTCTGGTTCATTTTTTGGCCACTAACTTGGACTACAACTGTATATAATATCCTAAAATCAACTTTTATTACAGCTTCTGGTGTGTTATCAACAGGGGATGAAAGAAAAACTGATTTTCAGCAGCACAGCCTCAGGTAACATATTAGAAGACAAATTGGTCCCTGCATCCTTTAGTGGCTCAGCCTTCTGGTGCTGGACAATGCTCACTCACTCTAAAAATGTAGTCAAAGCATGAAAAAGAAGAGGATAGTTTGCTTTGTGGAAGGAAACAGGAACATGAGGTCTGAGACTAACAGGAGATAAACAGAAGTGGGGAGGAAGAGGGGAGGGTGGGCTGTGTGAAGGGTTGGGCAAAAGATGAAGAAACCTTTGTCTTGAGGCAGATGTTTTATAAAAGAATTAGGCCTTAGGAGTACGACTGGCAGAAGGTTTGGTGCAGCACTAAACGATGCTGAAAAAAGTATCTCTCATTACACACCTCACCTTTTTACTTTCTCAGCTGGGTGCAAAGTTGGCTTGCAAATCTCTTTTCTTCATCATGGCAGACAACTCGCGCTTTAACGAGAGCTGGGAGTTTGGTTCGCAGTGGCTCCAGCCAGCCAGTTCCTCGGACTGCTCCCGCCCGGCTCCCTGCAGCATCACTTGGCTCGTGCTCAGCTGACTGTCAGTTGTCCTGACAGCCTGACCTCCCGGAGGCTCGCACAGCCAAATGCCACATCACACCGGGCTCGGCTCTGGCCCTCAATCATTTTCACACACACACCCACCCCCACACTCCCCAACCCCTATCACTGACAATACCTGGAAATGAGAACCATTTGATTGTTTATCTTTATTTATACTAGTCTCTGTTTCTGCAGTGTAGAAACCAAGAAGAGAAACAATACAATGTTATTATTTCACACACTGCTTCCACTGGGAAATTATTAATATTTGTTCTCAAAATCTGTCTTGAAACAAACATTCCTACAGCTGCATACTCCCATCTCAAGAGCTAATTTCAATGATGCTTACTTGTCTCTAATTTGTTATAGAACAGATCTGTCATTTGATTACACCTGGCAGTCTTCAGCACAAAAGTTTTTGTTCAGTCCAGCTCCTGAGACATTAAAGTTTGCTCAGAAATGGGTTTGTTGCTTTGCCTCAGAGGCTCTTTGAAGCTGGCTATGTTATCTGACACTTAGCAGATGTAGTGTTTCATCCTGTGATGAGATGACAAGCCCTGATAAACTGCAGTGTTTACTGCACAAGTTAACAGAGCTGATCAATAGCAGCATACCCTGAATACAGAACGGCTGAAGTAAGAGTATATTATCACCTGGGGTAATGGGAAGGAGGGGAGGTCTTTATAGAATAATTTATTATGATGAACAAGAAAAAAATAAAAGTGTTTCAAAATATTTTCTTCCCTTGAGTGCTATAATCTTGTCAGACAGGTCACTACTGGAATCAGATCAGGAGCACAAATGGTAGAAAGAGAGAGAGAAGGACATGAAGGCACAACACACAGCTAGACCCATCACATGGTATACAGAATATACAGTACATACTAAATGGAGCAACACGTCAGAGCTATAGTTCAAGCCGTCAACCCAAGGTAAACTGCGTAATGTACATGCTCACAATTTAGAGGTCTATTTAAGCTGCAAAACTTTCCATCTCTCCCTCTGACATGTCAGTGCAGCTGCTGCCCTGGACCCTCTGCCCACCTGCAGGCTCTGGGGAGATATTTACTCATCATTCCCCAGTTTTATATGTAATATGTTTGCTGGGGACGATGAGCTCGGAGCCTCGACACCAAACTCCATATTCTGTATTCTGCTGCTGTAATGAATCTGAAAATGAATTTCAAATCCATCCATCCATCCATCCTTTTTTTAACCACTTATCCAATTCAGGGTTGTGGGGGCGCTGGAGCAAATTGGGCCAAAGGCACAGAACAACCTGGACAGTTCACCAGTCTATCACAGGGCTAATGTGGAAAGACAGACAATCATTCATGCTCACATTTACACCTATAGCCAATTTAGAATCACCAATTAATCTAAATTGTCTAAAATGTATCTGGATGGTGGGAGGAAACCAGAGCACCCAGACAGAATTCGCGCAGGCACAGCAAGAACATGCAAACTCCACACAGAAAGGCCCCAGCCGGCCAGCAGGCTCAAAACAGGAACCCTCTTGCTGTGAGGCAACAGTGCTAACCACTCCACCACTGCTCTCTGACTGAAATGGAAAAAGTAAGTAAGTAAGTAAAATTTTATTTGTGTAACACCTTTCGAGATAAACATCACAAAGTGCTTCACAACAAAATGCTGGAACATAAAAATAAAGATTTACCCACAGCTGAACGTAGTTGCTTATTACCTTTCATATTTGTTCTTCAAAAATGCTATGAGCACTCCAAAGCTGAGAGGACTAATGAAAGAATTCACACCAGGGCAAAGCCAGAAATATGTTTGGTAAGTTCCCAGGACGCAAAACATGAGGTATCAAAAAAATTAATTATGAATATAAGGCTGTGGTCATAAAATATCACACTCATTCTCTTGAAGGATAAAATGCATCATATTGAATAGAAATGAAAGAAAAATAAATATAGACAAAAAACAATTTTTTCGCATGTGTCTGGCCACTGACAAAAATAAGCCTAGTTGTGATAGACAGAATACATTTTTTAGTTGCTGCACTTGGAACCCTTCACAGCACTGTCACAATGTAAGTGTGGATTCAAACACGGAGCTTAATGGAGACAAGTGCATTAAGGTGCAAGTGCAGTATTGAGGCTTCTTAAAAACTTTGGCCAATGCAGGAGGACTTTCTGGCACTCTGGAGTTGTTATGTGGGCTCTTGTCTCCCCAGATATTGAAATTCTCAAGAGGAGTAGATCAAGCATGAGAAGGACTGAGAAAAGATCAAGCAGTGCTTGTTGGACTTTCAGGATGCAGGCCTTAGAGGCTGTGTGCTATAGCCTGTGTGCAAATATTCTACAAAGGAGCATGGGATAGAGCCGATTAGCATGAGGTTAAGAAAGTAGAGTAAAATATTTCCTAATAAGTTAACATTATTCTCTTGTCATCGATAAATCCAAACTAACATCTAAAACTAAGCATTTTAGTGCTTTCAGTACTTCTCTGCCTTGTCTGTGGCTTCTGGCCCATTAGAGAAGATGTAAATCTTTACAAGCTGGTCCTTTAATTTCTTTTTAGATGGATCCGTAGTTTTTATCAAGCAGGAGAAATGAGGCATCTATATTTAACTTTGGAGAGCTTTTGAGCAAGATGGTGCATGCGGGACTGACTCAAAATAAACTAGATTGACTGTGTTTGTGCCAGAGGAGGAACGTGTCACACTGTGCAACAGTATTTCTCATTAATGCGTTTTTAATAGCTTTTGGAAACAATGCAATTTTGCTTCCAAAAGCCACAATATGAGGAATCCGGGCTGCAGTGGTCAGATTTTCTAAACTTGTTTACATATGCAAACCAAAGCTTTACAGAGGGACATGAACAAAGGCTATGCTATCATCAGATTAGCCATGATTAAAAAAAAGGTGAGGGAATTTATGATGTCTTTTGAGTCTACTACTGGTGACCTACTGTCTATGAGCTCTCCGTGGTGCTGAACTCACTGCTGAAATGGTCTGATCAGCTAAAGAAACTTTGATCTGCAAGCACTTGGAGCTCCTGGTTTCATTTAGGACCTACCACAAGTTTAAACAAATAGTTTAAAAAAAAAGGTACAGTGGTGAGTGCAGCGCTTTTCTTTGGCTAGAATGACCTGACTTGTAAAGATAACCTTGCAAACAGAATATCAGATGAAATAAGATGAAAGAATCAGCGGAAATAATCACATCTGTCATTACAACTTAGATTCTCTTCCTGCAACTTCAAACATTCCCTGAGTAGAATGCAGCAAACACAGACCCACTTTCTCTTGTGCACATGCAACATGCAGACACCCTGATATTTCCCTCCACATTTACTGAGTGACTTGATGTGTGTGGGCCCAGCTGCACATGACCCATCTGTCTCCATCTGTCTATGAGGACCAGAAAAGACATATAGGCCCGCAGATAAGTGTTTTTCTTCCTGCCTGCCTATCTGCCACCTAATTTTCTCTTTATGTCACCAAAGGTGGCTTTGATGATAGATGCTCCTGCTCAGCCTGCAGCGTAGTATGAGTCCTGTTAGACATCTTCAGCTGTTTTGAAAATCAAACTCACGAGGTACTCGTGCAGCTCCCTGTGTGTTTTGCTCTTATGTGTTTTCTACCTTCTTGGAAATTAGCATTTGGCTTATGTGTCATGTAACAAGAATGATGAGCACATGCTGGCTCAGATAGCACATTTCTTGCAATTATTGTCAACTATGTCACATCTACAATATGTGTAAAATTAGCACCTAGCATGAATGTTTGCAGTTGCCTCCCGTGCCCAAGATTTCAAGAGCACACAGCTCTCTCATGTGAAGCACTGCATTAAGATGGTGGTGCTTCAAAGTGAAGGACACTCATGGAGCAAATTGATTCTAGAGGACAGTGCTCGCAGCTTTCCAATAAAGACTTCTCCAACTAGTGAAAGAGAGCATTTCCCAGAAAAGATGTGCTTTGACCGCACATGTTTAGGGGGTATTTCATCACAGTCTGTGACACTGTTTCAATGGATTTGAAGAGTAGTATATGACTGTCACCTTTGGGCAACGCCCTAAACCCCCCCCCCCCTCCCCCCCACTGATTGATTTTTTATTTTCTGGGTGTATAAGTTTTTTTTGATATATCTTCTTAAAACAGTTTGAGGCG
>VUQS01069619.1:0-10731 GCA_015108495.1 Heterochromis multidens
CCGTAAACCAACACATACGGATCAGTATTTAAGGTTTGACTCTCATCATCCCCTGGAGCACAAATTGGGTGTCACTACAACAAGGACACTACAACACAGAACGAACACCATCCCCACAGACAGAGCGTGATGTACACATCCTGGACAGGGAGGAACGCTGGTTTGAACGGGGAGTCAAGGAGGCCATTTACGTGAAAAGGAAAAGACCATCTCTGAACCGAGGAGGGGGCCTAAGGGTACATCTGTCACCATCTTACAATGCTGTGATTGCAGCCATTCCCCAATCTCTGTGAATGGTACTCATGGCCATTGATCAATGGTCATGACAATTTGCATACTAATGATCATGAAACTGACCTCATGGCCCATTGTTAGTCAGTGGTGCTGGTTTCGGTCATTATGCAAACGTACTGTTTATAAGGTTGGAGAAGCCTGCAGTCAGCTGAGACTGAAGAAGTCACTTGGATTACGTGACGCAACGTTTCTCCCACTGAAAACGCTACGTCCAGATGAACAGATTCAGCTTTCTGGGACAACATTCACTCCATCAAAAGAAGAGAATAAATCAAATAATAAGTAAAATATATAATATATATATTAATTCACAATAATTAAAAATATATTTTAAATAATAATTTTTAATAATAATAATAATTAAAAATATACTTTTTAATCTTTAAGGTCCATCAGGTCCAGGGTGCTCCTGCACTTTTCTTTTCCCAAGTTAACTCCCCACCCACTCCTCTGCCCCCCTCCCTCCTCCCACCCCTCCAGAGTGTTGTGCAGTCTAATTGCTGGATGGGACAAAAAACTTTCTCTGTCTGTCTGTGGAGCAGTTCTGAGACAGCAGAACATTGCTAAATGTAACATTGCTGAGTGTTCTCTGCTCTAAAGCTGCTTCCACAGTGTCCAACTTCAGCCTAACAACCAAGCTTGCCTTTTTGATTATGTTATTCAGCCAGTATATGTTCCTCCTTTTGGTACTCCTCCCCCAGCAGAACATTGTGGAGAACTTGGGACCTAGTTCTCCACAATCGTTCTTAAATCTGGCAGCATTGGCAGTGGCGATGATTTGCCTCCACTTTTCTGTCCCTAGTGGGGAAAAATCACTTTCCTGCAGTTTTTGTTCCATTACTGCTGGAATGTCTACAGCTTTGTACCAGATCTTAGAAGTTGTTTCCTCCAGTGTTGGTCCTATTGTTACCAACCAGTAGGCATTTTCAAGGGTGACCCCTCTTAGCGTAAGAATAAATGATTTTCTTAGTCTAATGAACAAAATGAGCTTATTTCAGCCAGAGAGTGCCAATTCAACAACTGTCTGTGTTTTCAATACTTAAAATCGGTTATTGTGCTGAACTAACACAGTTCTTGCTTAGATGAATGCATTTTCTCATTCTGTGTGTAATTTCAATCTCCTCATTCAAACTGCTTGAAAACCTGTTTGGGCATGATGTTTCTTCTACCTTCTATAGTTTACAAGCAGAAAATCTTGTCTCTGCCTCATAGTTTAAGAATAAATGGTTTAGTTAGTCTAATGTACAAAATGAGCGTATTTCAGTGAATGAGAGCGATTTGAATGCTTAAAGCGCTTGTTGAGCGAAAATAACGTAGTTCTCACTCATTCTGTGTGTCATTTCAATCTCCTTATTCAAAATGCTTGAAAACCTGTTTGGGCATGATGTTTCTTCTACATTCTATAGATTACAAGCAGAAAATCTTGTGTCAGAAAATAATGTGTCATCATTACTTCAGCTCACCGCTGGATTTGCACACATAACGGTGAGCCATAAACGATTACTAATTTTGCTGTTAAGTTAATGTTTTGACAGTGGTGGCACCAGGGATTAAAGTGGGATTTGGTAGGTAAGGGAACCCTCTCAGGTGAGGTGGGGAAAAGAATCACTCAGAATAAGTCTCATAACTTGTTTAGTGAGCGCCAGTAGATTTTCTGTGTACAGGCTGTGATCAGCTGACCTGTGCTGCTGCTCCAATATTCACTGCTCACTGTGGATTTAGCCAGCTGAGTTAAAAAAGATATAAGCATATGTTACGTGAGTTGTATGGCTGATTTTCCAACCCCTAGATACTATAAAGCTAGTATAAAAGGTGGAAATCAGTGAGTGAATCTAACCAGCCTGGTATTTTCATGCAACCTGAATAACATAAAATTTGTATACTTCAGTTTGTTATGCAAGAAGTTTCACAAAAACAAGTAAGAACAACATTTATAGATTTAATATCTGATTTTAAATTTCTAAAATGAATTAGGACATTATATGTGAGCTTTAAATTTCCCATCTATAAAATTTCACTTGCTGAGCAGTCTTCACCTTTGAACATTTTCTGTCCTCTTCCTCTCCTTCTTACATATTTCTCCACTCTCCATCAGTGTCGCACATTATCTTTTTTTCACTCCCTGGATAAAACAGCAACTGTACATTTAGCTCACAGGGACATTTTCTGACAAACTGCACGGAAACAGTTTGTGTGTTTGGGGATATTTGTTGAGCCGTTTGAAATTAGTGTTGAACTCTGTTCCATATTGTTCCAGCCCACTTTAACCCCTGGGTTTCACATATGTGAAATATATAAATATGCAGCACAGATAACAGTGGTGGCTCACCTTGTTCTGCTAAGAGTGGCCCAACCAGTTATTAGGTTTAGGGGGCAATCACTTTTTCACACAGGGCCAGGTAGGTTTGGATTTTTTTTTCCCCCTTAATAATAAACACCTTCATTTAGAAACTGCATTTTGTGTTTATTTGTATTATCTTTGTCTAATATTTAAATTTGTTTGATCTGAAACATTTTAGTGTGACAAAGATAAAAAAATAGAAAATCAGGAAGGGGGCAAACACTTTTTCACATCACTGTAGCTAGTATTGAACATGTTTGATAGTATGTTGTGTCACACTGGTTGCATGTGTTGTAGAATTTCAGCTCTGCATCATCATCAGATTCATATTCATGTGTGGCTGTTTTTGCAAAATGAGTCCCACCTCCAACCTTAACTCTGACCCATGTAACATTCCAAACTTTTGAACCTGAAATTTTCATTTTGTGTTCAGGATCGGAGGATGGCAGAAATTCAACACTTAAACTTTGAGTTTTGTTTAAAAATAAAGAAGACAGTATTCGATTTTCTTGTCAGTCACCTGCCAGCTGTGTCCTCACCCCTTTAACCACATGACCATCAACCATATTGCCTACTTACCGAGTTCCATTTGACTATATCAAACAAGTAACAAGCTTGACTAAGACAACTGAAGTATGCTGCTGAGTGCTACCAGATGAACCATCTCTAACTAGTGCAGTTTGTATTTAGCGCAAACAGTGGGCAGAAACCCCAAGGAGCATTTGGGTTTTCAGATAGATGAAAGAAAGCTATTGAGTTATTAGTTCTTAAGCATGTGGACATAGTGGCTATCTAAAAAAGAGGGTCTGATTCTAGCTCTCCATGTAAAGAGCCCATTTTCTTGTCCAGTTTCTGCATATATAAGTAGTTGGTTTCTGCTGTCGACTCAGTTCTAGCTTTGGAAGCACAGCCAGTGTCCAGTCAAGCTGAAGCCTGAATCATTGCACCACAAAAAAATTCTCAGGCATGTGGTATTTGAACAGGAAAAACACCAAGTGGAGTGTCTGAAGGGGGCCTATTACAAACTCGAAGCAAACACACACACACACACTATGTGCTTGTTCCCTGACGTCTGCCTCAGTTTCTGCAAACCCATTTTGTTCATGTCATATTGTCTTCTTTCAGGCCCCAGGACTTGTTATTATCAACAGTCTCAAAGGGGTGAGTGCTCCAGCAAAACAAGCCCTCCAGCCCAAACCACCGAGCCCTTCTCTGGACTCAGTGACCAGCATCCCTACAGTCCTGGTTGTTAGCCAAACAACATGTAATGCTCAACAGTCAGCGTGCACACTCCAGGTCAGATTGCCAATCACCAGCAGAGAGCAGAGCAGCATCAAACTTTCTCAAGCATCTAGAAGCAAAGATGTAGACTCAGCCCCCATCCTCCCCATTGTCAAGCCACCGGACAACCCGCTGTCCAGCATCGACATGCAACCCATTGAACCCTTTGTTCAGAGTCTAGTAAAAATCCCCTCTGCTCACCTTCAGAGTCCCACACACAAGATACAATCCCCCACCCAGCTGGCACCAATAAGCACCATGGTTCCTCCAAAGCCCATCCCAGGGGAGGCTGAGCAAGACTTTCTTAGGAGGAAGCGGGAGTACTGGAGGATAAAAAAGAAGGAGCAGAGAGCCAGGAAGGCAGTTCGGGACAAGGGAATTGCCCCAAAGAGAGCCTCCAACAAATGGAAGCCTATCCTGCCTCCCCTGGATCTACAGACAGAGGTGACAGCTGCACAGTTACATAAACAGCTTGTTTTGTAGTGTACAGGCTCGTAATGATTATTATACTGATATTACATGGTTAGGATCACATATAACAATTCATCTCCTAGGTCATCTTCATACTAAAAGGGTACTAAAAGATATAGAAAAACAAAACCACACAGAAAGCAAACTTTAATTTTATTTTTTTAAATTTTTGAATAAAAAAAATAAGAGGGACTGTTCAGCAACATCAGGTATTTCCCCACACAACTATGGGTTAGAACATTACCCAGATTTTAACACAGTGCTTCTATTACAAGCCTGATGTCATCACTAGGTGCTAGGACAAAGCTCTTACTGATCCAGTACTTTAGTACTCCAGTAGAAGATGAATGGATTACTGAATGGTCTACCAGGGGACACAAACTTCTTTACCACAGCCTTTCTTTGTAGGTAAATCAAATAAAAGCAAAGAAATGGTAAATGACCTAAAAGAGACATAAAAGCACTGCCAAGATGACAGCAAAGATACACAAAATAATGTCAAAGGAATATACAACAAATACAAAAAGTGAGACTCTACTTCAGCGCCCCTCCAGTCTGGCTTGTCAGCATGTAAATATTGCCTATGTGTTATAATCTACCTTCTTTCAGACACTTCATAAAAGCATGATGTCATTGCCATATTCAGAGAACACTGAACCTGGACTGTCCTTTTTTTTTTTCACTAATATCTCTAGGAATCTGGTCACTGGGTGAACTCTTCTGAGGAGTCAGAACATCTAATGAGGTGAGAAATTTCTTTTGCTCTCTCTTTTGCCATCAGCATCATTTACATTTAGGATAAAACAGAAATCTCTCTTTCACAGCACTTCAGTGGACACAGACTCAGGATCCTTTACATACTCAGATTACACAGCACCAATAGAAGGTGAAGTATGTCACTTTGAACCTAAAGGAATGCACATAAAATTGTGAAAGTGGCCAAAAATAAACTCTTCTTTAACTGCCTTCTCAGATGAGTCAGAGCTTCTGTTTGCTGAATGTGAGGAAGATCCTGTTTCTGATGCTGTGTGGAGTAGCCGCTACCTCATGGACTATGACCCCCTCAACCAGCTGCTGGTGTGCATGGTGTGTGGGGAACTGCAGTACTCCCACAGCCTGGAGGGAGTGAAGGCCCACATTGATGAGGCCCACCCACACACCCTAACCTTGGCACCCGGGGAGAAAGAGCAAATACGGGAGGCCTGGGATGAGCAGGTGTCCCAGCGGGAACGCTTCTTCACCAGCCAGCTGCAGCAGCACAGCAGACCTATGGCAGGTATGTACTCAGATCACACAGCTATTCAGGTGTTGTTTGCAAGGGTGTTGAAAAAGTGAAAGAATATTAGATAGTGTACACTTTTGCTGTTATATGTAATATCAACAGAGAAGAAAATGCCTCAGAAATAACTGGCTGTGTTAATCAAACCTTTTTTTAAAAAATATTAAAGTAGGAGCGACATATTTGTCTTTAAAAAAAGAAGCAATTCTGCTTTGATTCAGCACACTCGTTGTTATTACATATGGTTGGCTCTGCTTTCAGCTATTTCTTGGTTTCCACTAATTCCTGAGGAAAAATGCTGCTCTCGTTAGCTGCTAAAGTTTCCACTGTGTGCTCTTACTGTGTGTGCATGCTGAGTTTTAAAGCAGTATGACTGAAGCATATAAAGCATATACTGTATGTACCTCTGTGTTGAACAGCCATTATCATTTGTAATCAGTCACACGTATATCACCAGCAGGTGATATTGTGCTCATCCACCATCTAATAGATTCAGTAAACTGTCATTTTTTTCATTTTTTCATTTTTTCATTTTGACTTGCTTTGCACTCGTTCTGTGTTTACGCACCAAAACTATTTGGTTATAATTGGAAAAGATTATTTGGGTTCAAATACACACTTTCACAATATTTATTGCATATTTAAAAGTTTTAAAAGGTTTTTTGTTTTTTTATGTGAACATGGTGACAACAGAGATTTTAGACGTATTCACCCAACCATGAGAAGTCACCTGCCTTTATATCAGATCAGAGTGAATCCTTCTGAATGTAGGTGCAGAAGAGCACCCGCTAGCCTTATCTACAGGACTGAGTTGATAATTTTCCTTTAACGGGCTGTTATCATTTGAAACAACTGATCATTAAAGTTGAGAACAGAAGGAGACTGCAGAAGTGATCATTTAGGAAGCCTTTTATGTTATATGTGTTCATTTTTATCAATACATGATCTTAATGTGTGGGGAATGTTTTTAAAAAATAAGAAAGTTCAGTATGCATTATAATATAATTGTAGTAACGTTGGCCGCTGTTCAGCAGTTATATACAATATTTAAGAAATGACAGTGTGATGGACTCAACTGGTTAAACAAACTGACCTAACAGAGAGGAAGGGGAAGTTAAAGATGCACAGATCAGACCAATGTAGAAACAAACCTGTCTGCCTTCTTTTGCAGAACCACACAAGAACTGAATAGCAGAAGAGAGAGAAGAGACTGAAGACCATGGACCAGGAGAAACAAACCCTCCCTTCTTTTTGTCTTATTTATTGAAAAAAATTTTTAATCAGTGCGTTTACCTTGGAAAAGAATGCCCCAAAGCAGCTTTACCTCATTTCCTGCCGGGGTTATGTGTGTTTATGAAAGGCAGTAAGCTGCGTCATTAAGATTTGGTGTTAGTCCTTGCCCTGTCCTGTTTGTTGTCTGTTGTCTCGCCGTGATCCCTTTTTTCCTGTCCTTTTTCCTCTCACTCCCAATCAGTTGCAGCAAATGGCTGCCCCCGCTTGACCCTGCTTCTCCCAGAAGTCTCTTCCTGTTCAAAGGGAGTTCTACCTCCCCACTCTTGCTGCTCATGGGGGATTGTTGGAGTTCTATAATATTTTTGGATCTTACAATATAGCGCCTTGAGATGACTATTGGGGTGAACCATTACTATATAAACAACACTGAATTTTTGAAATATTTAAAGGAGAAGCACTCTGGGAAATGCATGCTGCAAGGCTAAGCTAATGGGATTCTAGACGTATCTGTATCAGGCCACAAGCATGGTAACTGATCACTGATCTTTCTTTTCTTAATTTATTGATCCATTCACACGGACTTACACAAATATTTTATTTGACCACATGACCTCCGTGGGCTCTATAATAAAATGTAACCTGAGTGTTTTCCAACTGGAACATAATCATAACCAATTTGCACACTCCATGCTGCTCTGTTCTGCCCTGTTGGATTTTCTTCCAGGGCAAACATTTCAGCTTTTTGGGAAGACAGTACAGGTCTGTGAGATCATGAAAATACAAAGAAAAACAGGATAACAGGTAGTCTTTGGAAGGTCTGTGTAACTAAATTATAGGGCTGTACTATTACCATAAGGTCTCATATGGGGCTAGAAGACTTTGTGAATGAGTAGCACAGAAAGAGAAGTCATAAATTTACCACCAGCCGCCAGGCGGTGAATTCCACTACTTCCATAGTGGGAAGCATGTAGAACAAGTGTTTTAGCACCAAATATGAAGAATATTGACTGTATAAAGTTACTGAAAACAACTGGAAAGTACAAGGTGGAACCCACTGCCTGTGCTGCTGAGAGCACAAACTGGGACTGACACAAGAGTGTACAACAAAATTCTCGAATGTACTGAACTGAGTAACATTGTGTTTTATTGCTGAATATGTTTATGCTGGAGGAGGACTGGGTCATTTCTTCTTTCTAATGTTATCTTGCTCTTAACTACTAAAACAGGTTATCACCTTGTGCAGTCACACTACCTTTTCACTGATAAGCAACTGTGGGAGATGGGTTGTAAGGATTTCAAGCCAAAATTCCATGGCTTTTGTCACAGACAAAATGTGATATTTATCAATGTGATATTTACAGTTAATTATACAGTAAGTTTACATTTAACCCTGTGATCAGCCAGCTATAGAAAATACAGGCATCTGTACAACATTTTCTGCTATTTGGAAGCTGATAGTGTGAAGGTTTTCCTGCACTACTTGCAGGCTTGTATTCAGGTTAGAGACTGGTCTAGAACCTTGATAATTACTGAATAATTGCATGGGGCATCTGGAACTGAGCTGCAACTTTTTCTAGGTGCTACTGCATCACACTCTTCTTCTAACCCTGAACCTTATATACGTCATGTTCCTCTAGGGGCAACTTTTTGTACCAAGACAACTTTTTTAGGGAAAATTTCTCACCTCTGCAAAAGACTCCTGCAGTTCATATCAGCTTTGCCATGTGACATGAGCTCTGCACTGTAAATAGACAAAATATAAAGGTGGTTATGACATGCCAAATGTGACTTTTTCTGTGCCGTTCCATAATATATGTGGAACACCTTTATTATTTATTGAATCTCCTTATATAAGTGATTGTTGTTGATGCATTAATCATATCTGTAGATAGTTCCATGTTAGAGAAGTATTTCATTTGCGAATGTTGTCAATCCAAGGCTTTCCTACTTAAGTAGTAAACGGATGAAGTGCTCTGGAATGCATTTCCATGATTTTTGTATGATTTTCATGAAGAGTACAACACTGAAATATTCTTGTATTTGAGCACAAAGCTGTGGGGGTGAATACGTCCTGCGGAGCCACAACCCAGTGGAAAGAGCTTGTAGTGATCAAGTGAATTCACTCTTGTAAATGAATATCTGACTTGATTATTTACCAATTTAAAAGGAATGTTTAAATGCCTTTTCAGTAATAAACCTTTTCTACTGGTCATTAAATTGTTTTTTTTTTATTTTGTTAAACTCAGCTTTCACCAGTACAACTGAGTCCAGTTGTCCACTGATCAGAATTACCATTTTCTCAGAAATGGTAAGGATTTAAGACCTTTAAAAAGCACAAGAATTTCTGGCTTGTAAACTGAAAAAGAAATCACCAGTCTAAATCATTAGACTAGAGCAGATTAGAGACACTGACCATGTCACATTGTTTCTACAAAGAACTGTATCCATCGATTGAAGCAGCATTCAATTGATAATCAGTTAAATTTGATCATGAGGGGCTTACCTACAGAAAACCCTCATTGCTCCCCTTGTGGGCTAGCCACCCCTCAGGGGACCCCCATCATGGTTTTCTGTGGGAAAGCCCATAGAAAACACATGTGGGGACCCCAAAGGGCAAAACTGCTGTTGGCCCTGTGTGGGCACACCTACTTGGGGCCTGCATGGGATAAGAGTGAGTTTGCTCTGTCCACACAGCTACCCACTGTGGCCCATATGGGCATGTTTGCAGGGTAAGTGAAAGAGACAGACGCCATTATTCATTCTTTCTCAGAGCTGCATCATGGCTGGACTGAAGGTTTTCAATAGGGCAGTGCATGGAGTTTTAAAACACAAAGATCTAAAGCAGGATCATGCACACCATCAGGTGCTTTGTTTATCAAGAGATGGAATAGCAGTTTCATCAGAGACTCAGAATTTGCTAAATAACAAAACTACAATCAGCAAAAGTTTTAGTGCAAGTAGGCCATCCCCATCCCAACCCTGTTAGAGACTAGGGAACACACCTTAAAGCTACTGAACTGCTGAAAGACCAAAGAAGTCAAGAAGTCTCAAGTGTCAACAGAGTTTTCTCCACGGTCATCTGACCTCAACCCCAACTTTATGAAGACTGAAAAAGCCAAACACTCCTGACAGGACAAGACGTTTTCTAGACTATTTTCCAGGCTTAAGTCTGAACACACTGGTTGAATCCTTGCAGAGAGCCGTTGTCATTAGAGCAAAAACAGGGCAAACCAAAATCCAAATAAAAACTTAAAATCAAAATGGTTTGGTTGACATTAAAATTTGTAAAAAGAAAGAAAAAGTAGTGCAGTCAAAATGAATGCAAAAACAAATGGTTTCAATAGTAGTAAAAAACAATGAATGGTTAAATTAAAGACAGGGTCCAAATGTACACCAGTGAAAAGTTTGGACACACCTTCCCATTCAATGTTTTTTCTTTATTTTCATGACTATTTACATTGTAGATTCTCACTGAAGGCATCAAAATTATGAATGAACACAAATGTGAAATAACCCAAAACATGTTTTATATCTTAGATTCTTCAAAATAGCCACCCTTTGCTTTGATCACTGCTTTGCAGACTCTTGGCCTTCTCTCAATGAGCTTCATGAGGTAGTCACCTGAAATGGTTTTCCAACAGTCTTGAAGGAGTTCCCAGAGATGCTGAGCACTTGTTGGCCCTTTTGCCTTCACTCTGCGGTCCATCTCATCCCAAACCATCTCGACTGGGTTTAGGTCAGGTGACTGTGGAGGCCAGGCCATCTGGCGCAGCACTCCATCACTCTCCTTCTTGGTCAAATAGCCCTTACACAGCCTGGAGGTGTGTTTGGG
>VUQS01069620.1:0-18370 GCA_015108495.1 Heterochromis multidens
GATTTCGATCCGCTCCTCACGTGTTAACCTCTTCGACATGTCAATGGCTGTGAACAAAGAGCAACTTGTAAATAACTCATGAAAGAATAAAGTTACGTTGGAACCAAGCACACCATTGTTTTTCTTGTGACATTACCAATAAGTTTGATGTGTCACATGGCCCTCTTCCTATTGAAAAAACAAAAGTTGTATCCAAGATGGCCGACTTCTAAATGGCCACCATGGTCACCACCCATCTTGGGGAGTTTGCCCCCTCACATATACTAATGTGCCACAAACAGGACTTTAATATCACCAACCATTCCCATGTTATTACGGTGTATCCATATAAATGGCCCACCCTGTAGATTTTATCCATATACAGTCATGCAAAAAAGAAATGCATTCTTTTTCAGTTCTAAGGTTTTACAAATTATCTGGTTATTATCAAGTTCTAAAATTATTTAAATACAACCTCGGATGAACAACTACACATGACATATTACATCATTTCATTATTTATTTAACAAAAATGAAGCCAAAATGCAGAAGCAGTATGTGAAAAACAAAGTACACCCCATGATTCAGTAGCTTGTAGAACTACCTTTAGCAGCAATAACTTGAAGTAATCATTTTCTGTATGACTTTATCAGTCACTCACGTGTTGTGGAAGAATTTTGGCCCACTCTTCTTTACAACATTGCTTCAGTTCATTGAGGTTTTGGGGGCAGTCGTTCATGCACAGCTCTTTTGAGGTCCCATTAAAGCATTTCAAGATCCAACTTTACCAAACCTAAGCTGTGTTGCCATGTTCTTTTTAGAGAGAAGAAGCTTTCTCCTGGTAGCTCTTCCAAACAAGCCATACTTGTTCAGTGTTTTTCTAATTGCACTGTCATTTAACATTTAACATGCTAACTGAGGCCTGTAGACTCAGAGATGTAACTCTTGGGTTTTTTGCAGTTTCTTTGAGCATTGCATGGTCTGACCTTGGGGTGAATTTGCTGGGAGGTCCACTCCTGGGAAGATTGGCAGCTGTCTTGAACGTTTTCCACTCGTGAATAATGGATGAATGATGGACTTCACATTGTTTGAAAATAATCTTATAACCCTTCCCAGATTGATGGGCAACAACAGTTGCTTCTTTAAGATCATTGCTGATGTCTTTCCTCCTTGGCATCATGTTCGCACACACCTGAATGCTCCAGACCTGCAAACTGCCAAAACCTCTGCTTTTATAGAGGTGCTTTCTTTTAAGTTTGATTGGCTTCATCTCTTTAAGTATACAGTGCATACATACATTATATTCACTCAAGGCATTTCCTATGATTTTGGAGTCCATCTTTGATGGGTTTCCGATGATCTTATCTTTCAGCGATGGCACTCCTGCGTATGTGTAAAATTAGTAATTTAGCATATGCAGTCTGGAAAAGCATTACCAGGATAATTAGTTGCAGTTCTGCTAATGTCACCAGTAGTAACTGTGTTAAATTAAAAAAAAATTATATTGAATGAGTAACCACACTATACTAGCACTTCCTCTGTTCTTTATTCAAAGCCCAGCTGGCTGTTTTGTTGATTGACAACAGTTTATCACCCCGCTTCTGCAGACATGAAGACATTTTTTAAACTTGTATGGAGATTATTGATCTGTGACCTTTTTATTCAATGAGGAAATGATCAGCCCTAGTTGCCTTCATTACTCTAATCCCTGACTCACAAAGGGCAATGTTGACTCAAAAGGGACTCAATCTTATAGCAAAGATCGTTTTTTCTCTCTCCTTCTCCTTTTTATTCAATAAGACAAGATCAAGTTGATTACCATGGATGTCTAAAGTAATGTGAAGTAAATATGACACATTCACCAGAGCAGGTTAGTTTTCTCTACATGATCACTGAACATAACTCATTGTGAGCAGTGCTCTCCCACTCTCTTTCAAGGTTTGAGAAAGGAAGATGTTTTTCTTCTTTTAAAGAACAGTATCTCTGCACGGAAAAAAGACCACCAACCTAAAGAATTAATAATTCAAGTGAAGAAAAGAAAAGAAAAAAGTATTTCCTTGTCTTTCTTCCCATGTGTACAATAATATCCCATGCATCTTCCAATCAGGAACAAGAACATCTGTGATTTCGCTCCATGTCCTTAAAGAACACTCTGATTTATTTTTGTTTCCTCTGGATAGTGGCTAAGAAAGGAAAACTACCACTGGTGACAAGATGCATTTGAATTGCTTCTCCAGTTGGCAGGGAAAAGAAAAGGAGAGTAGAAAGTGTTACACGTCTCTAAAATGATAAGACTACATGGTCACAGCTGGGGCACCCTGATATGCTTGAGACCGCAATATGCCGGGGGTGACAAGGGACCAAGTTTTCTGTCCTCATATTAATTCATCCTGCCTCTGCCTTAAAGCTGAGCATGAGTTGGAATACAGATTCTCAGTTAAGCATTTTCTACCCTTTATGTGGTGTTTTTTGTATGTTTTGAGAAGGAGAAGAAGAACGGAGGAGCGCAGTCATTTGCCAAGACTGAATTTGATCAAATCCACATGTGAGAGGTTATGCTCTACTCACATCTTCTATTTGGAGCCTGCCGGATGCTGCCGCACCATTCATCAAAGTAGCACTACCTTGCAGTCTGCTGTATATGTTCAAGAATTATCCTGACAGGAGGACAGATGTGTGCTGCAGTACATGTGATTGCATGTTACCTTTCCACAAATTGCCCAGTCTCTGTTCCCTTCACTTTGTGCTCGCTTGTCACCCAGGATTGAAGTTAATTAGGATTTTATCAGAAGCAAACTTAAAAGAAAGGATAGCACTCTCTCAGAGCTGCCCTTTTATTTGATGTCAGGAGATTCATTTTCACATTTGGACTACACACACTGCTACAGAGGCAGACAGTGTTGCATAGAGATTGTGTTTGCACTGTCCACCCACAGCATCCAGCCCACTGCTACTCTAGCTGATGCAGAAATGTCTTTTACCACCTAAAGGTCATTACCATTTTGGCTGCTTACACCAGGTACATTGAAAATATCATAGGTGGCACAACCAGTAAACATGCACCCCATTTCACCTTCAAGCCACCTTCATTTTCTATACCTACAGTATATTTAATCTGATAGAATTTCTGTTCCAGAATTAAATACTTTTTTTCAGTTCTGAAAAAATCAGCCAATAAAATAGATGAATAAATGGATGGATGGATAGATAAATGTGCCATCTATCTGGTCTTTACATCCAATTAAAGAAATGGTCCACACAAAAGCAACCTCCAGGGCTGAAAAATGAAGCCAATGCAGAAGTATCAAAAACAGCAGTTCCTCAAGTGGCCACTTGAAGCTGGCTCCCAAAAGCAAGTCAATCTGTATTGAGGTTTTGCACCCACATGACCACAAACCATGCAAGATTTGGGGCGTCACATGTCCAAAATGTCACAAAGGAAAAATGTGTATTCCCCAACCAATTGGTGAGCTGTTGAGGTTCATGGCAGCCGCTGTGAAATCAATTGCCAAAGCTCAAGTCGCACAGGCCTAGAGACCAGTTAATGAACCTTCTGGCAACCACCGGTCACTAGGGAAAAATGTGTGTTCCCTGACCAGTTGATGAAAAACTCCATGCGATTGCTTTGGATGCTAGCAGATTGCCGTGGTCACCCACAGTTTGCATGGAACACGCCAACTTGTCTGTAAGCTACTCTCCGAGCAATACGGAAACTGTGAAAACCCAAACCAGAAACGGAGACCGTTTGCCTTTAAAGTAAAAGTTATGCACCAGACCTGCAAACTGCCAAAACTTTCTTTAGTAAGAAAGTCACGGCCAATCTGCTTTTTCTTAAAGTAAAAGTTATGTCTTCTGAAACATGTTGGCTGCAGCGCTGAGGCACAGCTTTCACTTTGAAGGTGAATGTTCTCCATTTCCAGTTTGCATCGCACTTTTCAAGTTTTACTACTGCTCGGCTAGTAGAAGTCAGCATTTTCCATATAAACAACGGGCAACTAGGTTTTTGGTGCGGCACCCTCTTTGTGACCAATTTCACCAGGTGAGATCCAGCAACCGCTCGCCAACCAGTTGGGAAATACACATTCCCCGACTGGTGGCTGGATCACGTCCAATATGGGGAACAAGTCTTGAGCAATATGCACATGACGTCACACGAGAAACCTCTATAGACTGCCATGATTCAGTGTCCAACTTTATGCAAGAAATAAACGTGCTTTCAGCCTGGTACAATAAAGGTTTTGGTCTTTATGGCCAATTTCTCCCTTCATGACAGTTATATAGGGAGATAAACTTTACATAGTTCACCTGTTTAAATTATAGAATGAAATTTGGGAATCAGTAGGGCCACGTTGGTGTACCTTGTGTACCAAATTACCAAATTACCAAATTCAAAACCGTAGGGGTTTAATCATAGACAGTATCAAACATGGATGTGGCTTCTGGGTCAGAAAAATGAAGCTAATGTGGAAGTGCCTTAAGCCTGCATTTTATCTGAATGCCACCAGAGGGAAGTAGCTGTGGTTGCAAAAAGACTTCAGATCCTATAGAAGTCTATAGGAAAATGGCTTTCTGACTTGACCCTGTAAACACTTTCTTGATGAGTTTATAGTCTCAGTCACTCATTTTGGGTCACATTAAATAAAAAATGAAGTCTCTTTTGTAAATCTTGGTCATACCATGTTTCAAAAGGGAGGTCCATGACATGCTCATTGACTAACAACTTGTGATTGACAAGTTACCCAATGAGCAAGTGGTTTCACAGTCAGACATGCCCCTCCTCATCACATTCAGTGTTTTGAAACTAAAAAGGTGACGGAGTAAACGCTCATCTTGAGGCTTCAAAATGGGACGTCACAAACCAATGGATGATGTCACAATAGCCACGTCCACTTGTTCTACTGTCTATGGGTTTAATGCAAAGACTCATATAGATGCTAATTAGTGCTAAGTAACTAGACTAATAAAATATTAGACTTTCACTCACCAAAACTGAACAACAAACTTCTTGGAGTGTCTGTTTCACACAGCAAGCCATGTTATGTTCTCAAAGGCACCAAAAGTTCAGTGAATGGAATGAGCAGAGATGAAGCCAGTCAAACAGTGATTGGCTCCAGTTCCCTGTGTTGGCATACCTGTCAATCAAATCAATCACACTTCAGTATCCAAATGGATGACTTATAAAAATAACAAAAATAATAAAGTAAAATAAAAATCACCTGCTGTGCACTTTTTATGTTATGTTTGCTATGTAGTTTGCTGCTTGATAAAAGTTCTTCAAACATTTGATGTTTAATTATATTAATAGAGCAAAAGAAAGACGCAACATTTTTGACTCTAAACCTTTACTCAGGCTTGAAAGGAAAATTGGTTTCTTAATAAACAAACAGACCTTGAGTGAGACCTTGAACCGTGAATGAAATTATTCAAGAATAACAACCACACTTCATCCAGAAGAATAGAGAGCATAATTTATGAACACAGTCAAGAGGATGTACAAATCAAATTTTAGAAGAAGTCCAGGCAAATGCTGTTTAATTCTTCAGTTATTGTGCACACACTATCAGAGTAAAAGGTTATACTCACTGACTTTGGTTAGGTCCAAGTTAGGTTATACTGCAGATCTAAGTCAAATGTATTCTAAATGATTTCTTAATAATGTGTGGTTAAAGTGATAGTGAGTGTGCAGTTTAGAAGCAATTAAAGATGTGTCAAATACTGTACACAAGGTAAAGAGAAATTAGGTTGAAATGAGAGTAAGTCCTTGTGTGTTTGATTATATTATATTATATTATATTATATTATATTATATTATATTATATTATATTATATTATATTATATTATATTATAAAAATATAATCTTATTTTGGCTTATATCTTATATAGGCCAGTGTCACTTTGCACAGGCCTGAGGGAGATGTTAGTGAATGTGCATGGATTCTGCTCATTCACAGCTGGCGATGCCAGCATCCACTTTTGTTCCACTCTCTCTTTCTCTGAATAGCCATATGGGCAACTCAATAATCCTCTGGATAGCCTGAAGCCAACCTTAGGCTGAAACAGCCTGATTAACGCCACACCGACAAGAAAAGATTTACAGTCTTTGTTTTAAATTATCATGTAACACACACAAATGAGAGGTGACATACATTAAATTGTATATGTAATTTTTTGCTATTTTAGAATGCAGTATTTTTTTAATTAATAGATAGCAGTGAGGTTTAGAAACCACAAAAGAAAAACAGGTAAATGTCTGCACTGTTCTGAACAGCTTTGTTCTAATCCTTGCTTTTATTTGGCCTAAAATAGGATCCTTTTTGTGGAACTCCAACTACTTTAGACAGAACAGTCTGTTGTGCAGATTATGCAACTATAGATGTTGAGCTTGGTATAACAGACAATTTGGCTACATGGATTTAACCACCCAGACGCAGCAGGTCATGTTTCACAGGACTGATTACCAAACTCTCCTCATGTAGAATAAAAAGCTGAAAAAAGACGTATATGGGTAGTACTACAAACACAGAGACTGTCCAACCCTTAAAATATATTTATTTTTTTAATTCACAATGTATCAAATGTAACTATAAAAATGATGCATGTGAAATGAATTGTTTAAAAAATGCTGCCACATTTCTTTGTTTATTCATTTGCGGTCATATCACCATCCTGTGCCACAGCAGGCAGCTTTTTACAGTGAAAAGTCTGTAAAAAATTCCAGCACACTACCTATTTAGTAAACAACTGGCAGACACAGTTGGGGACACAGTGGAGCATTTAGCATCTAAACAATCAGATGTTTCCTGACCAAAAACAAGGCTAAAGGAGCAAACTTGCTTTACATTCATTAGTCTCCAGAGACAAGACTCCAGAAAAGCTGTTAATTATACTCTGCAGCTGCTGCATGTATAAATTGTTTGCAAACTAAACTTAAAAGGCGATAATTTCAGTCTTGTGCTCACAGTTATTTTCAGCTCTCCCAAAGGTGTTAAAAAAATGAGCCATTCTCTCACACAAGAAAGAACTAAACTTCCTCTTTATTATGCTGTTTTTCTTTTTTTTAATATCTTTATAAAGGCTACTGAAAATGGTGGACCACCCCAAATAATAAATCTCAGTCCTGAGTCAGCCCATTTAGATCTGCTTGTGGTATCGTCCCCACAGCTGTGGTCAGTGAAAGGTAATGCAGTAGAATGTGTAACTTTGGTTTGCTTTTAAAGCAGGTCAGACCACATTTCTCCCTTCTTCCACTCTGAAAAGCTCTTCAACAAGAGGAACATAGTTTGGTCAAGTTGTTCCATGTCAGAGTCTAAAGGCAGCAGGGACTTTTTTTTAGATTTTGAGTTAGTGTGGAACATTTCTTTGATTGTGTGTAAAGACCAGACTGGTGACACATCAGTTTGAAGCATATTTTTATCAGTGCATCTTTTCAGAGCTGCACATTTCCACAAAACACTTTCTGTGCCTGACTGTGACTCTGCTGCCTGACGTAGATGAGCTGTCTGCACCATATCTGTATACGTTTTTAGACACCAATATAAATTTTGTTCTCTCTACACTACACTAGGATACAGCACCCTATGTCCTGTTCTGACTGTGGTTGATGTCAGCCTCATATCCTTTCATCTCACACATTTGTAACACATATAGATGTTCTCAAAGTGTATATTTTGACTAAAGATGTATCATCTTTCTATTTTCTTGCCCTGACAAAACAGTTTCTCGTTTCTTGTGGTCCTGCTGCATCTCCTGTGAAATCATCTAACTTTATCTTTATTGTGTGTTTAGTCTTAAAGACCTACTGAGACAAGTTTATGTGCCATGGAGCCACAATTGTTGAATTCAGGAAATCTGTCACTGTCTGTGTAGATAAAAGCAAAGGTTCTTCCTCATCCACTGTTTAATTCTCCACTAGAAGTTCAATCTCTTGACTTGACTGAATATACCTGTTGTTGCCCTGACTTTGAAGAAATGCAAGACTGTTGGGTGAATAGATTTCTGAAAAAGAAGCAGGCCAGTCGAAATGGGACTTTATTGTTACCGCTGCAGCAAGCGGGCAATATTTTATCTGAAAAGCACCACTAGAACGTGAAGCTGTCAGTCCTGTCTTTTGTTTGTGGCCCATTCAACATCATTATCTCCCTTGCAGTGCTGTAATTACTGTATGGTGAATAGCTTTCCAGAACCCATCATTTCCTGCACTGTAAGCTTCTTGTTTTGTTCAGGCTACAGCAGAGGAGCTGAGCTTTTGTCAATATATTGATATTAACAATTTTCATGATGGCAACACTGGAGGAAAGTTTGTGCATATGCTCTGTGTACACAAAGAATGAAAATGGACATCAAGGAGAAATTTGAGGATTAAATAGCACTGAGAGTCAAAAGACATCAAAAGAATTGACCTCAGCCGTGCTCTTTGTGAAGAGGAAACCACAGAAGAGCATGTTAGTGCGGGGCCTGATGCAGGCATCAACACTTGATTTGTATGAAAGAACTCCTCTAATTGTTTTACTGTCAGACTTTGAGTAATTTAATTTGGATTTAAAGGTTGCAAATGGGTTAGTTCAACTTTCTAAGGCTTATGCCCTGAAGTCCCAGGCGTATGGGTCGTTGATATGCCAGCTGCTATCTTCTTCATACTTGACTGCAGACCCACAGGGAATGAGGCTGAAGCTGGAGCTGGAACAGGACGCCCTTTAGGGATTCCTCCAGAGCTGTGGCTCCTAAATCACTGTTTGACAATTTGTTTGTGTTGGATGAATGCTCATCATTCATATGCACATTCTGAAGGCTGTCTGTAGAGATAGGAAATGAAATTCCAATAACATTCTTTCTCATATCCTTAGATATTCAATGTAAATACAAAACCTCTGTCATTGCTCCAGTGCACACAAAGCTAAATGAAAGACTTTCCACCTTGGGGGGCAAAGGTAAATCCTGTGTATTTTATTAGCTGGTCTCACATTTATCTCAATTAAATTCTGACTTTGCATATGAAAACTATACTCCCTGAAGATCATGCTGACTTGATTAAACACTGGCGCAGACTTTAATTAATGTAAATATCCCTCTGCCAGGCTCCCTTAGTTTGCTTTTTTTGCTGAATGACTAGACCACACATTCCACAGTTGGAAAACAAAGTTTATGTACTCAGATCATCAGTTGCCCCCCGGTTGTATCCTCCTCTTCTTTTATTGTCTGTTTGCAGTTTCGCCATTACCGCTGTTCATCATTAAACCCTGTGAGTGCTCCACAGTCGTACACAAAGCAAAGAGGAAAGCTGAGCTTATTAGAGTGTTTGGCTTGTTAACTTGCTAATGGCCTGGGTGTTTGCTCTGGGTTATCATGAAAACTTCACTTATGTCCATTTATCTCTAAACTCAATTTCATGCTCTCCTGAGCTGATACTTTATGTCCTCAGGAGCAGGAGATATGAGGGTTTGAGCGGAGTGGATCATCCATGTGCCATGCATGCTACATGTGGATGTAGTTTGTAGAAAAACACTTTCAGGAATAACCAAGAAAATGTAAAGCCTTCAGATTCATAAGAACATTGCTGCTGTGCTAAGAATGTTTTTTTTTGTTTCTTCCACATGTATTCTTAATAGTCAGAACTGAATATAGCATACCAACGGCAGGCTGTTTTTAGAAATGATGGCTGTAAACAGTTCATTTATTAGCCCGATCTAAATCTTGGATTTTGTTGTTGGATAACTTAAAAATGCTCAAAGCTTCTTTTTTTTTTATCTAAAAGGTATCTAAAAATAGTGTTGCATGTATTAATATATTAAATTCACAATTACTGCAGTGATTATGATAACTATATAATTTGCCTCATACTGTATATTATTTTTATGGATTATGATGTTATTATGAATTTCTTCTCACTGAGTGGACTGAAGGATATGCTCTCCTGCTCATCATTGTGCATGTACTCTACAGGACGCCAAACCTCAACACTTTAGATCATTATAGCCCTCATAGCCTCCTCATAGTTGCTATGGTTTCCATAGATGCAATGTTTCAGTCTTTGAAGGCTCTTTGATTTTCCATCTTTAGTACTATATACAGTCAGGTTTTTTCTCTTCCCGCAAGATCTCAATTGTGTGGCAGTCAGCAAGCAGCAACAAAACATCTTCTAGCTACAAGTGAATTCTTTTCTTGTGATATTAGTTTCTGTAGTGCAACATTCCCATAGCTCTGTTCATATTATTTTGGAGAATAATCCCTTTTCTTAATTAACAACAGCCATGAAGGCGGGCAGTTTTTGATAAACACCCGTTTTCTCATTGTGATGCCAGCCACTTGAGGATGTTAGACTGAGCATTTTTCTCCAAACCACTGATTGATTTCCAAGGGCTTTGGCTCTTTACAGCTTCACATGAATCATACAAGCTATTTCAAGCTCTCAGATCTCACTAGGAGTGAACATAATTTGAGTTATATATCCATCAAGCATGCTTTGCTTGTATTTTAAAACACTAAAAGCCTAAACACTTAGCCCTTATTCATAGAAAACATGTATTTGTCTGCTTTAGTTTAAGGAAATTTGGATCTCTTTAAAGGAATTGTTTAAGTTTAAAATACTAAGCAATTAGCCTGGCTAAGCCCAGCCCAAAGCTAAAACAGTTTGGCTATCTACACCAATAATCATTAATATACGGTGGGGGAAATAATTATTTGATCCCCTGCTAAATTTGTAAGTTTGCTCACTTACAAAGAAATGAACAATCTCTAATTTTCATGGCACTTTCATTTTAATAGAGAGAGCTAGAATATCAACAAAAATCCAGAAATATGTTTTACATAAAAGTTTTAAATTGATTTGCATGTCCATTCATCCATTCTCTTCCGCTATCCAATTCAGGGTCGCGGGGGGGTGGGGGTGGCTGGAGCCTATCCCAGCTGCAGATTGTAATCTGTGTGCTACATGGGCACACAGACCATCAGCAAAAAGCTTGATGAGGAGGTGACAACTGTTGATGCGATTATTCGGAAATGGAAGAAATATAAAATGACCATCAATCACCCTCAGTCTGAAGCTCCATGAAAGATCTTGTCTCATGGGGTGAGAATGATCATGAGAAAGGTGGTGGATCAGCCCAAGACTAGGCAGTTGATCTGAAGGCAGTTGGGACCACAGTCACCAAGAAAACCATTGGTAACACACTAAACCGTAATGGATTCAAATCTTGCAGTGCCCACAAGGTCCTCCTGCTCAAGAAGGTACATGTACAGGCTGGTCTTAAGTTTGCCAGTAAACATCTAAATGATTCAGAGAAGGGTTGGGAGAAAGTGCTGTGGACAGATGAAACCAAAATCAAGCTCTTTGGCATCAACTCGACCCTCATTTCTCTTCCTCCTTACCGTTTGGATGAAGAGAAATGCTGAGTATGACCCAAAGAACACCATCCCCACAGTCAATCATGGAGGTGGAAACATTATGCTTTGGCGCCGTTTTTCTGCTACGGATACAGGACGACTTCACTGCATTGAGAGTCCAATGCACGAGGCCATGTACTGTAAAATCTTGGATGAGAACCTCCTTCCCTCGGCCAGAACACTGAAGATGGGTTATGGATGGGTCTTCCAGCATGACAATGACGCAAAACATACCACCAAGGCAACAAAGGAGTGGCTAAAGAAGAAGGAAATTAAGATCATGGAGTGGCCTAGCCAGTCTCCAGACCTCAATCCTATATAAAGTCTGTGGAGAGATCTGAAGCTTTGAGTTGCCATGCGGCAGTCAAAAAACCTAAAGGATTTAGAGAGTTTCTGTACAGAGGAGTGGACTAAAATCCCTCCTGAGATGTGTGCAAACCTGGTGACCAACTACGGGAAACGTCTTACCGCTGTGCTTGCCAACAAGGGTTTCTCCACCAAGTACTAAGTCATGTTTTCCTTGGGGATCAAATACTTATTTTGCTCAATGACTTGCAAATCAATTTATAACTTTTATGCAATGTGGTTTTTTTCAGGATTTTTGGTTGATATTCTGACTCTTTCCATTAAAATGAAACTATCATAAAAATTTGAGACTGCTCATTTCCTTGTAAGTGAGCAAACTTACAAATTCAGCAGGGGATCAAATAATTATTTCCCCCACTGTACATGTTGTTTCCTTTGGTAAATCCATAACTAAATATAGTGTAAAAGCAAAGATTTGGGGTTTTACAGATTGGTTGTGTGCTGGACTGCCTGATTGCAGTAGCTTCATGAAGTATTGGTGTACATGAGAGGTGGCCGTATGGCTACCACAATGTCATTCCTTGGTTAGTGAAAACCTATTTTGAAGCCTTGAGTAGAAAATTTTGAAACTGGAAGTGACAGGTAAGAGGTGGATCAGACTTCATGCTCATATAGTAATTGTATCAAACACAAGGGAGCCCTACCCTATAGCATACCCTGCTTGACTATCTTTTGAATCACAAAGCAAACTCATCAGGAAAGTGTTTACCGAGGTCATAGATCAAATGAGCAGAAGGGCTTTTATTTACAGACTTCCATACAGTCTGAAACAAGAGGATTAGCCTCCTGCTGTTCAATAGAAAGAATAGTAGTGATTCTAGTCACTGGCTTCACTTTTTTGACCAATAGAGGATTTTTCTGACCAATACCAACACTGATATTTGGTGACTGAAAAATCCGATATAGTGTCAATGTCGATTCTGGCGATTTACTTAGTGTGTTGCAAGTTAAGGCTGCAACCCAAGAAGCCCACCAAACAAGAGGGGAAGTCTCGCAGCAACACCACCAAAATGAAGTATCCAGAGAAAGCTGAGGAATTTGCCAAGTCCGTCATAGAAGCTCGGACTATAGACCAACACCACAACTCTGCCTCTGAGAAATGGGACCACCTGTGGGAGACCATGCAGAAAACAGCCTTTGCTACTTTTGGGAGGAAGACCTCTAAGAACAACAACGGGTTTGAAGCCAAGTCCAGTGAGATGTCTCCTGTTATTGAAGCAAAGCGTGCTGCCCTTGCTACAGTACAAATGCTCTCCAAGTGAAGCAGAATTTATGGTTGAGCAGTGGTAGTGTGTTGGCAATCCGCTGGCAGTCCGAGGATGGCCCATCTACCTGCAGAGAGGTCTGTTGTAAGATGGAAGAAGCGAATAAAGTATGTGATACACACTGCAAAAATTGGCTATCTAAATATAAGGGAAAAAATACTTAATTTGAGAAGATTCAGACTATAATCAAGTGAAATAATCTGCCAGTGTAGTAAGATAATTACACTTGGTAAGATTTCTTGAAATAAAATATCTAGACAAGTGAGAAATATCTTAAAACAAGTGTTTAAACACTCATTCCAAGTACTTTATTAAGTCAAATAAACTCAAAACTAGCCTGTCAATGCTCCTTTCAGTGTTGTTTCTTTCTCACTTTGAGAGAAAAGATCTTAAAACAAGAGCAACCAAACAAGATAATTCTTCTGAATTTGAGAATTGTTATTAATAGATTTTCTAAAACTAAATGAATTCAAGCACACAGTATAATATACAACAACCTTTATTTGAATTACTTCTCCAACTACAAGCAATTGCTTAAAGCATTGCACACATTAAACTTCAAAAAAACCCACAGAAATAGTAATGTTAATGTCCATCCATCCACCTCAGGGTCACAGGGGGGCTGGAGCCTATCCCAGCTGCCATAGGACACGGTGGGGTACACCCAGGACAGGTCGCCAGTCTGCCACAGGGCCAACACAGAGAGACAGACAATTTGCACTCACATTCACAATTTAGAATCACCAATTAACCTAACCCCACTAACTACATGTCTTTGGGAGGAAGCCAGAGTGCCCGGAGAGTACCCACGCAGACGCACGGAGAACATGCAAACTAGGAGAAAGGCCCCGGCCAAATGCTGGATTCAAACCTAGGATATTCTTGCTGTGCGGCAACAGTGCTAACCACCACACCATCATGCCCATGTGTTGATGTTTGTACAACAAAAGTCTAAGTGTGTGAATTGTCACTGGGAGGTCTTAAAACAAGATTTCACAGCTAAAAATGGTTGTAAGACACAATGTCATCTCAAACAGTGTCTTGGTGATATAATTTAGCCTAATATGGATATGAAGTAACTAATTTTAGGATTTAGTAACTAAGTAAGAAAGAAAAGACATATATTCTCAAAACAAGATTAATAATCTTATACATTCTGCTCTTGCTTAGTATATCACTCTCAAAACAAGATCAAAAAGACTTTTAGGCTGAATATAAGATTGTAAGACTTGTTTAGATAGCCAATTTTTGCAGTGCAAGCATCTGTGGGCCACTCTTGCTTGTGTTATTGTTGGTCTGTTGCGGTTTTCCTGTTCCCGGTGAACGTCGCTGTTGCTATAGCAAGCCAACTTGTCAACCAGTCAGCATTTGTCATTCGCTTCCAGGGACGCACAGTCAAGATTTTGGAGGACTGCACGGGATCACTCTACAGTGGGTGAAAACCCCTCTCCACTTGCTGTCCTAGTGGAAACATGTATGCAGATGGACACATTTGCAGGACCATAAATTACACTTGAGAAATCCTTCTCAAGACAGAGCTGCCAGGAGTATAGTGCAGCAGACAGCAAGAAGATGGGCCAGTGAATACTGGCAACAGACAACAGTGATGACATCCAGACAGCAGCAGTAACAGGCAACATCAGAGGAATGTATCAGGGCATCAAGAAAGCTCTAGGTCCAACACAGAGCAAAACAGCCTCTCTCAAATCCATCAGCAGGGAAGTGATCACTGACAAAGTTAAGCAGATGAAGAGTTGGGTAGAACACTACTCAGAGCTGTTTTCTAGAGAGAACGTTGTTGTTGCCTCAGCCCTCAATGCCATTAAACCTCTCCCCATCATGGAAGAGCTACATGCGTAACCAATGCAAGGCAATTGACAGTTTGGCCTGCAGCAAAGCACCTGGCATGGATGGCATTCCCTCAGACCTCATCAAGTGCTGCAAGAACATCCTTCTGCAGCCCACCCATCTGCAGTGCTTTCATTGATCTCAGGCATTTGACCTGGTAAGTAGGGATAGGCTGTTTAACATCCTCCTAAAAAATAGATGCCCCAAAAAACTGCACAGCCTAATCAGATCCTTCCACAAAGACATGAAGGTAACCATCCAGCATGAGGGCAGCATGTCCAAACTCTTTGACATCAAAAGCGGCATCAAGCAAGGGTGTGTCCTTGCTCCCATCCTCTTTGGCGTCTTCCTCTCCCTACTCCTGAATCATGCTTTTGAGACTACAATGAAGAGCTATACCAGTATACCTATGCATCAGATCATATGGGCGACTCCTCAGTCTCGCAAGACTGAAAGGAAAGACCAATGTGCTGGAAGCCATTATTAGAGACCTGCTCTTAACTGATGATGCTGTTTTCACCACAAACACTGTACAACAACTCCAGCACCTCATGGACAGATTCTTTCAAGCCTGCAAAGACTTCAGATTGCCCGTCAGCATGAAAACGACAAACATGCTGAGCCAAGATGTAGATACTCCCCCTTTCACACAACGTTAGGCCAACTTACCACTCACCTCTTGGAGAATCCAAAGCTGACAATTCCAACCAAAATGGCAGAGTACAATGCCTGCACTGTCAGCACCTTCCTGTATGGCAGCAAAACATGGACAACATATAGAAAACAAGAGCAGAAGTTGGACATCCTTGGCATCAAGTGGAGTGACAAAGTGCCAAACACTCAGGTCCTTGCATGGGCTGACCTTCCCACCATATACACAGGCAATGCAGGCTGCACTGGCTTAGCCAAGTACACTGGATCCAAGATGGCTGTATCCCAAAGGACATTCTGTACAGAGCACAAGCATCTGGCAATAGACCCACTGACTACCCAAAGTTGCGCTACAGAGATTTCTGCAAGCACGACACGAAAGCCCTAAACATCACCATAAAGAACTGGGAAGAATTAGCAGCTAACCACAACAAATGGAGCAATATGTTCCAGAAACAACTTAAGGCAGGGATCCAGACTACAGCTGAGAAAAAGAGAACTTCAATCAGTCATACCTGTATCCGATGTGGCATTCCCACATCGGCCTTACCAACCAAAGCCAACACTGTTCCAGAGATGCCAACCCAACTTAACATTAGGGCGTCCAATTTTAGCATTGGACTGAATCAGGTATCTGTTTTTAGTCTTAATGCAAAGCTAAGCTAACTGGCAGCTAGCTATATCCTTACATTGAACTGGAATCAGTTATCTTATCTAGCTCTCAACAAAAATCTATTTCCCAAAAATGTTAAACAATGATGTGATTTACATTATATTAAAAGCTAGATGAAAAATAACTATATTTTCTTTATCAAAATGTGTGGATGTTTTGAAGCAGAGCATGAAAAACGTTGTTTGTTTGCTTTATCGCTCCTTTTTTGTGCTCATTAATCCTCCTGTGCCCTTTAGTAATCTCTACCAACCAGCCTGATTTCCTGACTGAGAAGTGGCAGCTGTTGACCTCTTCAGCAGAGATAGATTTAACTCTAACTGATTTGAGCAGTTTGATTTATTATATTTATTTTGTTTTTAGAAGTGTAGGCCTTGCCAAAAGAGCTATCTGCTGATTTACCAGCTGGATCACAGCTGCTGTAGGCTGCATTTCCTACAAAACACCACCCTCTGTCTTCCTGACAAACCCTCTCCAATCTAATAAGTAATCAATACCACTAATTTGCTGTCCCATCAGGCCTCATCCTGTCTACTGAATGTGTTACACCGGGTCAATGGCTACCCAGGTGGGGGGAGATTAGCTGGCTAAGTGAGCAGGATGAAGCAGAAGATTCACCCTGGGTGAAGTTGGTTGCTTACTTCAGTCCTGTAACGGCTGGTGGGAGGCTGATGGGAAAACCTGCTACCCTTGGAGATCAGAGCACAGCTGGGTCGTGAGGGTGCAAACACACCTGCTCTCTGGTAAGAGTGAAAAAGAGGAAACAGCACAGAATAGATAAATGGGCACTTTTAAAGCCAGCAGATGTTTTCTTTTATCTTGCATCAATAAAATTGCATCTTTTGAAATCATGTGTAAAGTAGGCAATGCAAATCAATATACAATGTTCAGTATGTACCAAACTGTTCTTAGGCACTGATGAGAGTGTCAATTACTTTACTCATTTGCTGGCATTACCATTAGGCCGTTGCATAATTTCTTTATTATATAATTGTTCTTGTTCCTTAATGGCGTTACAGGAGAGGGAGCCAAATACCAGTCAGCTGTGATTATACCTGTAACTCTAATCAGCATAAATAGCCCGTCATAAGCCAATGAAAAGGTCGGCTCCAAAGCACACAATATCACATTTCACGTTCCTGACAATCATGTCGCTGCAGCAAGATTTAGTCCTTGATGAGTCACTGAATTTCAATCCACCTCTGCATTTGAGCGTCATATCTTATACTTATCACCCCACAGTTTTTAATCCATATTTCATTGCTGACTCTATGAAGGATTAAGACTTTCTGCAGTTGAAATGATTCCTTGTTAGTACCAGAGGAAGAAAAAAAGGATATTTCCCATTCATTATACTAAGGTTCTTGCAGTAGAAATTTGCCGAGTTTCATAAGATGACTTTGATATTCTCTTTCCCCTTCATAAGAGAAAAACCTGGCTATGAATACAGCTGCTTTGCTAACAAAATACAGCTGGTAGAAATCTTTGCAGATATTCAAAGTCAGCAATATGAGCTGAATGTGGTCATCTAAAGAAAAAAAAAGGAAATGAGACAAAATGATGGTCTACAACACTCTGAGAGTATTGGAGTAGGAAACGGAGGCCGGTAATTAGGTCTCTGTAAATTCAATTGACTTCCTCACCGATTCGAGCAAGCATTTATTGTCAGGGTTGAACTGTGCATCACACGGGTCAGTCTATTAGAAGTGAATATTAATTTAAGTCAAATCGCCAGCTGTCTCCTTGAATTGAGCTGATAAGTTGCGCATATTTAAACTTGAGCTTCATACACATTCCCCACAACCTGCTCATTCCCAATATCCCACCGCCAAGCAAGCAACAACAAAGGAGGCTGACCAGAGAGGGCTCAACATCAAAGCAGTTTGGGCTGGTGCACCCCACTCCTGCAGCACAAATACAGCGTAGCATATATACTGAGGAAATTCAGTGGATATCTTAAGAGAATATTATGAAGATTTGAGAGTACCTCAAATACCAAAGTTGACATAAATGTATCTCACACACTGCAAAAATTTGCTTTCTAACCAAGTCTTACAATCTTATATTCAGCCTAAAAGTCTTTTTGATCTTGTTTTGAGAGTAATATACTAAGCAAGAGCAGAATGTATAAGATTATTAATCTTGTTTTGAGAATATATGTCTTTTCTTTCTTACTTAGTTACTAAATCCTAAAATTAGTTACTTCATATG
>VUQS01069627.1:0-23135 GCA_015108495.1 Heterochromis multidens
ATCTGGGTAATCTCAGTGTCTCACTGAGCGTGCTCCTGTGACTGGCCAGCACGTCATGGAGTGGATGGGAGGTATTGTCCAGCATTGTCCTTAACTTGGACAACATCCACCTCTCTGACACCACCTTTAGAGAGTCCAGCTCCATCCCCACAACGTTACTGGTCTTGCGGATCAGTTTATTGAGTCCGGCTCAGAAAATAGAGACGGCTCTGGCCCTTTCTGTACAGTGCAGTTGTGTTTTTAACCCAGTCCAGTTTATTGTCAGTGTGTACTCCGAGGTATTTGTAGTCCTCCACTATGTCCACATGAACCCCTTGATTTGAAACAGGGGTCACTGGTTTTCTGGTCCTCCTAAAGTCCACAATCATTTCCTTGGTCTTTGTCATGTTCAGCTGCAGATGATTCTGCTCGCACCACGTGACGAAGGAGTCCACCACAGCCCTGTGACCCCTGAGGCTGGATTTGTGGCTATCAAGTTTGCTAATAGTTAATCGGCTAACATTACCATGTGCGCTGGCCAGGTTAACATTTATGATAACTGTTCAGTGACTGTGGCAAGTGAGTATCTAATCCAGTGATAATTCTTTACTACTTTTTATTGGTATCTCAGAATCAATTTTTTAAGTGTAACTGTAATTTAGTATTTGCCCCCTTTTGGAGTAAGCAGACTTGATATTCCATCATCTTTTTCAAATATAAGTATAGTATTTAAGAGTGAAGACAATCAGATATTTTTTTTGTAGATTTCTAGTGGAGTTGTATTGTGCTTCCTACAGAGTCTCATAGCCCAGCGAAAATTATTTTGGTCATTTCAGCTAGAAAAACCCCTCTCTGTCAGGTATAACCTGCATAACTTTTTATTGCTGTTACTTGTTTTGTTGTTCCTTTAAGACACTGATCTGACATATGTATATATATGTGTTCACTTTTGTTTACAGTTAAAAACCCTCGGCTCTGTGATCCACAAGACATTGGCAGTCAGCAAAGTGAAACTGACTTTACCAGTTTCACAGGATGTTCTAAATCTTCATCGATCGAAGAACCTCTCAGCTTTTCAGAAACCGCACTTTTCAGAAACTGCCTTGCACCCAGTAACCTGGTCTCAGACGTTTCAGAGGCCATCCAGGACCAGCCGCTTTCCTTTGATCAGACACGGCTGGCGGTGGCTGCAGCTGCATTCAGAGGAACGCCGATTCAGCCTAGTTCCTCTCAAACACAGAGCCTTGCCAGGATCCTGCAATGTGGCTTGCCAAATCTTAATAATTCTCTATCAAGAAAAATATTTTCAGATCAAAGCCGAGACAGTGAGAAAAATAACGGGGCATCAAAGACATTTGTTGGGCACAAAGCTGCCTTCCAAAAGAATAACTCAGACTGTGAACCAGCAGGGAGGATACTTGGGAAGTCATTCAACACCGGGACAATGGAGGAGAGGAGTGGTCATGTCTTGGGACTGGACTGTTATTCTTCTTCTGATGAGGACTGTGACACATAATTTTTTTTAATATATTATATTTTATATTATTTTGCAGTACAATGAATGAATTATTGAAACCTCTTTCATGCCCTGTGTTCATTCAATACATCCATCCTAAGTTTATATTAGCACTAATTTCATGACAATAGCAACATTAAGAAAACTATAAAGTATTAAAGGGCAAATGTTGAAAACCTGCTCTATAAGGAAAATTTATGTTTCCAAAAAAGATGAGTAATGTCGTCGATTTCAGGTTGAGAAATTCATTGTCATTTTCAGGCACTATGTCATTTGCGTAGTCAGTCATCCTGACCACATCAACCTCCATTGTGCAACAGAAGAGAAGACGAATGTGTGAGAAGTCAACTAATGGATAGACTAACTTGCTGATTCAGTGATTCATTTTAGTCTCCTTTTTCTGGTTTTATTAACTGGAGCAGCAGTGTAGACGGCCTGGTTAGACCCCAAAACCCCACCCTCCCACCTAACCTGTTCTCTGCTGCTAAAGCTGTTGCTACTGTTGCTGTGAGGACCGCTTTCAGCATGACACTTCTGGGAAACAGTCACATCAGCTTGTTGAGTACATGCAGTCTGTGCAGTTTATGGTTAAGTATGACGTAGTTACCATTTTAGTTGGAGCTTGTTGCACACTGCATGGTGGATTTCCCATTGTCTCTGCACTAACTTGGAGAAATGAAACTTTTGCGGACAGGACTGGGGGCTTGCTTTGAATTTACCAAAACCAATAAAAAAAAAAAAGAATACCTAACATAGTGTACGCGATTGTCTAAATTCACAGCAGATGTAAAGTGTTACAGAACAGTTTACCACGATATAGATCTGAATGCAATTGTTGCACTGCTGCAGCCCTCTCAGCTGCAAGGTCGAAACTCGAAAAATACTTTTCTTTTTTTCCCAAAAGCCCAAAAATAAGGGTTATTTATGTTGGTAAGCAGATTTTGTTGATTAAAAGATAAGAGCTTATGGAAAGTAGTGCACCCACAGCATTGAGATGGCAACGCATTTGCTCCATATCTTAGGAAACCAACCCAAAATGTCAGTAAGACCACAACGCTATTAACGATGTACTGAGCAGGGAGGAAAGCGGTGTGTGTTTTCAGCTTTCCTGTAAGCCCATCTCTGAGGTATTGGTTGGGGTTGATTCTCACCTCTGTGAAGTATCGTTGTGTCGCTTGCTATCAACTTCTTACAAGCAGATGAGTGCAGAGACATACGTTCTTTTCATGTGGCAGCAGCATCATCCCACCAAGAATACTCTGTGTGCTACTGAAACTGCTGTATCACTGTTTACTAACAGGCTGTGTCTCATTAAGACTGAATCAAAAGGAAATACAGTTTGATAATGATGCACTGAATTAGTTTATCTAGAACGGTTCAGATTTGTGTGACATTTCTCTCTGGTTCAGATTTCAAGTTTCAGTTTGACAAACCCGAAAGACCAGTAAAGAAGAGCAAAGTTAAAAGTATGACACCTGGACATCTAGACTTTTTACACCAGTTCTAACAGGCACGTGATTGTAGTTACTCTAACTTTCCTTTCGTAGAATATGTGAAAAAGTCTCTTCCTGATAAAGGTGGTTAGTGAGGTGAGGGTCAGTTGAAACCTCTAACTTCCTTTCCTCTCAGAATCAGCTGCAAAACACACATATATTTAACCCAATAAGCATATAAAACCCTAAATCTGTGATAAAGGAAAAAAAAGTTCTGTAGTTATGTAAAAAAAGCAACCTAGAGGAAATAAACAGATGGTAGGGCTGATAATTTTGTTCTCTTTATAGTCTCATGCTAAATAACATGCACTTTTTATTGCATGTGTGGGAGGTAGTTGTGGGTGGTGAATGCCTTGACAGCTGAAGTTTCTTTTAAGTCAGAGGAGCTCAGACAGAAGCACACACCTCCTTTGTGCAGAGGACATTGATGCACACGTCTGTCACACATCACACATCAACAGTATGGCCTGCACCGTGAACTATGAGCAGAACTATCCGTTCCCACAGGTGTTTCTTGTGGATGATGGCGGAGGACCGCAGCACTCTGCTCAGCCTCCGAGACTTGTACCCTGCTGGTCCTTCCCACCTGCCCAGGAGAGAGTCAGGAGCCGTGGAAAGAGTAGGGGCTGCATGGGAATCAGCCCCGGTCTGGCATTGATTGTGCTGTTTCTGTTCCTGCTTGTATTTGCAGCGCTAGGATTTGAAGCCTTTAAGATTGCTAAGATAGAGAACCAACTGAGGAACGGGAATGGAGAGGTAAGGAGTAGCATGGAAAATTCAAAAGAAGGGACAAATGCAATGATCTTACAGCGAGTTACTGAGCTAATGATGACTGCAAAGAAATAGTTCTGAGGCTGAAAAGGGTGGATTCTGAAAGTGTTACAGCACTTTAAAGAGGTTTTAAAAAATCGAGGAGATAAAGTAACGATGTGATGACTCAAAGAAAAGACAAAGCAGTGAAGTAAAAAAATAACATTTGCAAAAAATATAATTTTAATAACTTTCCTTTATGTATGGTTTTGGTTTTTCAGATGTGTTAAAGGGTGCCATGCACCAAAGTGAAAAAGGTGACTTCTGTCACCCTTGCATAGAGGGTGTGTGATGGGGAGGTGTCAAGTGGGAGAATGGAAGAGCAGTTGGAAAGTCTAGCAGAGCAGCAAAGTTTACTAATTAATTAACTTCAGTTTGATACCTTTCAAAGAGGTGATATACTTCAGCTTTGCTTTGACATTTAAAATGCAGACCAAGGGCTTTATTGTTCCATCTGTGGTCACCAGTCCAGTTAGACAGGATATCCTCTCTCTGCTCTGAGCAACCTTTTAGAAGGAAGCACTGAGACATGAGTGTCTCTATGATGTGGTATTGAGATTTGTCTCTTTCATTTTGCTGAAGGTGAACCAACCTGTGGCTGAGTTTATTGCACCCCAGAAGCAAATTGGTAGGTCTCCACCATTAAATACCTCTCATCATACAGCATGTACTCCCATTAAAGGAGAAGAAAAGATGATGTGACTTTAATCTGGGTGTTGTTTCAGGTCTCGATAAATCTGGGTTTGACGGACAAGACAAAAGCAAAAGAGTTGCAGCACATGTCATAGGTATGTCTTTTTTCATTTAAAAATGTAAAAAATCATTTAAAAAACTTAAAATTTAAAAAAAGATTGATTTTCCAAACTGCACATTTGTTAACATCAGGTCTTTCATTTGGCAGGGCGGATTGAAAAAGAAAAATTCCCTGAGACTTTGAGATGGGATTCGAAGACAGGTCAGGCCTTCACCTCGGGAGCAGTGGCTTATCTGACTGCAGATGGTGCTCTGCAGGTCAATGAGACCGGAATCTACCACATTTACTCACGAGTTGAGATGATCTTTAAATACTGCTCCCCGACTTCCTCATTTGATCACACTGTGTTTGTGAGGAGAACAGGATATACCCTACCTTTGACCCTGATGAAGACCCACAGAGCGGGTTTCTGCCCTCAGCAGCTGAGCCGCTCCTGGACCACAGAGAGTTACCTCAGCTCGATCCAGCACCTGAACAAATATGACAGAGTTTATGTGAATGTATCCCACCCGAGTTATCTTAGTCACTCACATCATGGCAACTTCTTTGGTCTATACATGATCTGAAGAGTTTGGGGTGTTGGGCTTTGTGTGTTATGTTGAAATTCTACACCACTGAATGTAAAAAGCTCAGAATATCTCAGGCAGAAGTGAAACTTACTCATTACTTTACTCACGTGATACATTGAATGTCATTTCTATCATACACAATAACTGCACTCACAGCATATGATCTGTGATGCGAAAAACTCAGAGAAATATTGCACATTCTCTTGATTGGCAGCTTAAAAGAGGCAGTGAAATTAAATGAACTTTTTTTACATGCAGAAGTAAGTATTGTGTGTTTTGTTGATAACGAGAGAGTCACTTAACACTAAAGTGCTGATTTAATTGTAGCATTTTTAAAGTATTTATTTTGGTGTTGATCTGACACTCATGGTGTCTAAATGTGTGCCTATAAAACAAATGTTGTTATATTGAAGTTGTTTTAAAGTATATACAGATATATACATAGACTCTTTTCTTTTAAAAGAAGATGAAAGAACAAACAGACTTGTTAATAAATGAAGTATTTCCATTTGAAATCTGGTGTGTGAGTCTAACAAGGAACACCCACATGAGTTTTGAGTATGACCACTGGAAAGTATCACATGAAGACACGAACATGTACTACTGATAATGAGCTTCATTTCCATATATTCCACTCAGATTCAGCAGCAGTTTAACACTTCAGGAGATTTTTTTTTGTTTGTTTTTAAGCTGCCAGTTCAATCTGACAACCAGCCAATCTGTGGATAAAAGTTACTTTTCCTGCTTGATTCACAGTTTTATAGGTGATTTAGAGACCAGACTGCAAGTGTAGTTGCATTTTTTTCAGCCTTTTTTTTTTAGTTTAGCACCCTCATTGCTCTGTTCTTTTTCTGTACACCACAAACACACATGTTAGTAGATGTGAGAAAATGCAGCCTGGGCACAAATGAAGGGACAAAACTGAAACAGGTTTGACGTGTTTCCTTCCTGTATGACTGTCGCAAGGGTCGTGCATGCATGCATGTTGATTTTTGTGGAAGACTTTGTGCTTAAAACACATTAATACATCTGTGAATGACAGCTGAATAATCCATTAAAGCATTTGTTTTGCTTTAGCCAATTTAAACTAAAATCTATTTAGACTATTTTTTATACACCATATTTTCTGTGCTGTCTGTAAAGCAAGTGTGTAGTTGAGCGAGTGAAGTACATTTAATTATTTGTCTTTTACTGTGCTAAACAAATTCAGTGTCATTTTGTGAAGCACGTCTGTTCTGCTTTCCTGAGGCCTCACCTCAAGATGCAGCTTTACGGAGTTATCGAGAAAACTTTATTAAAACCACATATCTGAAGGTGTTCATAGTTTTACTCAGCAGCATAATTAAGTCTGGTGCAGTCTTGGTCTAGGCTTTTGGTTTAATCTTGTTCCAATATTAACCGTTTATAATCATCACGATACTGGCTGTTGAAAGCAATTCTCAAAGTCTCACTTTTGACTGTAAAGCCCTCTGAAGAACTTCACATGCTGTGAAAAGTTGAATCTGTGTCCATTTCATCCATGACACAGGACTCTGTTAAGCATGATGCACAATCCTCTTATCCGGATCCATGCTGTCCAGACCTCAGTTTACACAGAGCTGATCTCTGGACAGCAATATATCTGCTGAGCTTTATGAAATACATCCAAATTATAGCTTTGACTGTACAAAAACTTTTTTCACAAACTCAAAAAATTTACTTTTGTCCCCCCGCAACTGAGATCTTTATGTCTAACCTTCTGTAACTAACCCCTTGAAATACAAAAATACATTTTAAAAATGAGTTCTCAGAGAGACTTAATCAGAGCTCTAGATCAGTGTGTGGCAGAAGAGTGTTTATTGCAGAATACGTATAAAACCAAGTCACAAAATCAAACTAAAAGATAAGCTAAAGACAAATTAGAAAAGCTGTGTATGTGGTAGCTCCTTTCCTTTGCAAAACATCCCCTGTGGGTTCAGATACCACCCAAGAGGCTGTCATTTTGAAAAGCAGTTCAAGTAGATGACCACAAAGATTGAGACTGTATTATGGTTCACTGTCACTCTATATGTTACTCTTCTTGTGAAAACTGGCAGTGAAGCGTTCCCTTCCAAATACAAATGCAAGCAATCAAAGGATCGAAGTTACTTTCTCTGTGCCAAAACCTTTACCAAAGCTGATATGAAGTAATGAAAGAATTTTGTACTATAGAAATGTTTAGGAACCACATGATTATCTAATTCACAGAACAGCTTCATATTAACTGAACTTATACTTTGGGATATATTTATACAAGTAAAAAGTACTAAATGCTCTCCTGAGGTTTTACATCATATTAGGAAGGGTTCACTTTTGAGTGCCATTTATTCAGCTTTTATTTATTAAAAGAAATAAGATTAAATAAGACGAGGCAAAGAAAAAAATCAAAATCACCAATTTGAGATGGAGTACAGAGTGTCACGCCAACCTTCTCACTCTATCACCATCAACCTCACTAATCTCTACAGGCAAGTTTCAAAGTCTTCAGAGAAGTGGAGATTTTATTGCAGTGTCCATGGTTTTGGAGTGGTATGTTTAACAAATACATATGGCTATGATTTTGAGTATCTTATTTATGTATAAGACTCTCAGGTTGCAAGCTGTAGATGATGCTGTATTGCCCATGTCTATCGTAGTGATAAAGAATAAATAAAAGCCCCCAGACCTTATTCATCAAGTGCATTTAAAAACAAATTGTGACAAATCCCTGCCTGATACATCACTTCACTGAAGTTTCGATTCACCACTTCACCATTTGTGTCGCCAGTTGCCCCTGTTTCCAAAATGTAGGCACTTGTTTCAAAGTGCAGACTGCTTTCTCCACCTTATCTTTAGCGCCACATGTCAGATATTTAATGAACTACGGGTTCTTTAAATAGACTAAGCAAGGTAATCTAATAACACAGTTTTATGTCAAATTTGCTCAGTAGTATCCAGATTTTGGTAAAAAGAAAAAACATCCCCTGCAGCAATCAGACTAAAAAAAAAGGAGCCTTTCTTTGAATCATAATGAGACTATTTATTTGAGGAAGTTTAAAAATAAACAGTTGTGGCATATAAAGTCCGAGAACTTTTTTTTTTTTTTTTTAACCCCTTTATGTCTTACTTGTCAGGGCTTGTAAGACAGAACAGCATCAGCAATGGACTCCTCTAAGAAACAGACTGAGGAAGATCAAAGAAATCTTCATAAAGTTTCACATCTACTAGGCAGAATAACATAGCAAAACCACGTATGACTTCAAAGCAGCTGCAGGAAGGTTCAGCTTACACGTGAGACGTGTTCCAGCTTTGATGCACAAACAGCTTGTCAGTGTGACAGGCATCACAAAGGTCCTCATCTGAAGCCTCAAGCAGCATTTTGGACAAACCAGTCATTTTGGCAGCATGTGCCGTTGACAGATGGATTTTGAGCTGCAATCACCAAAGGTAGGTCTGGAGGAATTAACCTTTTCAGTTGTTAAAGAGTGGTGGTGGTGGTGTAGCAGCCAGTGACTGGACTAAACATTCCACAGATATAAGAAAGAAAGGCTTCTACGTAAGCTGGTAAGGAAAATGAAACTGAAAGAGGTTGCCTACAGTGTGAATGTGATTCACCATTAAATAGTTGTAGGAACTGAAGCTTCTGGAGATTGTTGGATATAGACTACACATGCTGTCTGAAAAGGGCAGCATGTCTGAAATTAAAGTGGTTTGAAAGCGAGTAAAAATGTATGCAGAAGAAAAAGACTGGCTGCAAAAAAAAAAAAAAAAAGGATTTGTAAGCTGTGGCATCTGCTAGTGAGGAGGGAATGGGCGTACCAAGCTGGATGCCAAACTTTTACACATGCCACAATAACTGCTCACACACACACACACATATATATCAGGTTAACAAACCTAGAGAGGTTGAGATGGTTTAGACATGTGCAGAGGAGGGATAGTGGATATACTGGGCAAAGGATGCTGAGTATGGAGCTGCCTGGTAAGAAGAAAAGAAAAAGACCACAGAGAAGGTTCATGGATGTAGTGAAGGAGGACATGCAGAGGTTTGAGGCCTGTACTATGAAGGTGGCTCACTTCTTACCGGGCTAAATCGCCATGGTAACTTATGCTGTAGACCCAACCGTTCCAGATTAGAGATCAGCAGGTATGAAATCACCACCTACTGACCAATCATTTCTCCAGAAAATTTCTCCACCATTCCTGGAAGATCCCTCAGACCTCTGTGGGAAGAGTAGGAAGGTCAAAAGTTTTTCAGTAGAGTCTAAAGTCTTTGTGTTTCCCTGATGAGCCTCAGATACAATTTTATTCCTTGATTTTATTTTTTCCTCTGTTGGCAGCAAACAATTTCACAACTATTTTTTTTTGTTCTATAAGCGTTCCTACATGATCCTAAAACAGGACACCTACACTGTATTTACTGACCTCATATCAAATCAGTACGTGTCACAGCTACGCTGTGTGGCTGCAGGGTGAAGACCCAAATGCAGGACTCGGAGATGAGGTAAACTTAACAAACAGCTTTATTGCTGAAAATAACAAAACCAAAAAATACAAAACACCTGGCATGACAAAGCATTAACCAGGACTTGGAACTAGAACTTGGACTAGATACAAGGAGGAACGTAGAACACACAGCAGGGAAACATATGAGGAAAACTGAAAGTTTAAATACACACATGAGGTAATCAGGGAGATGGAGAACACCAGGGAACACAGGTGAGCTAAATCAGGGAGTAACGAGACAGAGGAAGCAAAACTGAACATAATGCACAAGAGACAAGGGACTATCAAAGTAAAACAGGAAGTAAACTCACACTGAGACCCAGACTAAGACATGAGAACTTAGAGACAGGAGAATAAACAGACATGAAGACATGACAGACTGGGGAGACAGACTGACACAGAGACAGAAAAGTAAACAAACATGAAGACAAGACCGACTACCACAGAGGACACACAGAGATGAGACTAAGACAGAGAGGACATGAGGACATGACTAGGAGGACAGGCAGTAATCACAAAAGAAACTCAATACTACAAATCCCAAGGAAAACTAGAATATAAAAAACTAACAAAGAATAGAACAAACACCAAAGGAACCCTACCAGCATGTCAGTATTCAAAGAGCTAAACTAAGCAGCTAGAAACTAAGGACTGAATACTGTAAACATAACCATGAAGTTAGTACAAAACTGAAAGATCACAATAATAAATACAACTTCAAAGTCCAAACTCAAAACACTGGGTCACAGACCAAGGACCATGACAGTATGTAGACTAAGCCTACATTTGAATTCTGTTTTTAAATGAGCTTTACTCTTAAACCCTTAAACAGCACCGAGTCTGCAGCTGAAAGAATAAAAACTAAAGCTGTCAGGAGCAGGTTACGTTCCAAGTTTCAGTTTAAAATTGGCTGGAAGCGCCACGTTTTCACTGATTCTTTTATTTACAGCATGTTTTAAGTGCAATATAGATTCTCTGCTGAATATGTTTTATATGTGCAGCTCCAAACCACTGAATGAAGCTCAAACTGTGGTCGCATTGTCAGGGGAATGTGCGTATATTAATTTGGTAATTTAGAAAATGTATAAATGTTGTTATACTTGATTCTAAACTGCTGCTGAGTCTCTTTTACTCTGCTGGAATTGCAGCTACTAGAACACAGAACACACACCAAGAATACCTGTTCAATCAATCAAATTAATTTGTGCAATAATGTGCAGCCGTCACCTTAGAAATGAACAGCAGCACTGAGAGCGCACTCAGTGTTAAAATGATTAACTGGAATTAAAATGCTTATTTATTTTTTTATTTTCTGTTCACTAAATCACCAGATTAACGACCTGCTGCAGCATTCATCTCTTGTCTTTTTTACAACAGTGTTGAATTTAACTGGTATATTTTATATAGTTTTTTATAGACTTTTAATTTATCCATTTGATAACGTCTCTGGAGTAGATGGCACTCAGAGACCATTTTTTTGTGGAAGAAGAGTCTCCATGAAACACCCCTTTTAGACTGATCAGATGCTGCCAACACCGCCCCTTTCATGTGAACGTGCAGGGGAAACCCTGGGTTAAATTAGCAAGATGATAACCGTTTATCCTGATTGTCAATGTTAGGATAAGTAAATCCAGGTACCCTGGGTATGTTGAACAAGCTTTGTAGTATAGGACCCTGTTGGTGTGACAGAGGAGGATAGGATGAGATGGAAGGAGATGATCCGCTGTGGCGAACCCTAAAGGGAGCAGCCGGAATTAGTGCTTACAAAATAAAAACAAAAATAATAGTGCATTAACATCTGAAGAAAAAGTGTCAATGCACTATTATTTAGAAAAAGGCTAAATCTTGGTTAACAGACATACAGTTGATCCGATCTTTTTCCATCCAGAGTCACAGTAAGTCAGACACCCATTCAGCCATGTGTCTGGCACCACCATTTGGCTAAAGCCATTAACTGCAAGGCTACGTCTCACCTTATGTTTTGTCCTACACTGTTTTTGCACTCTAAATCTGGTTATTTGGGGTTGAGGTGAATACTAATACTAATACTAATACCTGTACTGATCTCTCCACTACACTACTGCTGAACATGGTGCCAAATGGAGGATCATTCAATTCATATTAAATCTAAACAGTAGTACTTTGGCGCCCTTCACTGGCACTATCAACAAACACACCATGGCAGTTTGTAATGCATCTTCAACCACAGGTGGGCAGATGTTTGCATGAAACTATGAGATCACCAAACTTCAAACCAACAGTTCAACAAAGTCAATGTCCTTTTTAAACTACATGTACTTTTGTGAAAAAATAACATAAATAATAGTACATTTCTTTTTTTAAAGAAAAGAAAAGAACAATACAGGGCAGTAGTTAGCACTGCCACCTCACAGCAAGAAGGTCCTGGATTTGAATCCACCGACCAGTGCATGTTCTCCCTGTGCTTACACGAGTTCTCTCCAGGTATTCCAGCTTCCTCTCACAGTCCAAAGACATAAATAGATTAGGTTAAGTGGCAATTCTGAATTGGCCATAGGTGTGAATGTGAGCATAGACTGGCAACCTGCTCCAGGAAACACGCCTTTCGCCCTGTAACAGCGGGGATAGGCTCCAGGCTCCCTGCAACCCTGAATTGGATAAGTGGAAGAAAATGGATGGATGGATAGGATAACAATACAATTTTACTAGTGCAATAAATGCTCAAATTTTTTATGTTTAATCTGAAGATATGAATGTATGTACACTATATCTTTGAATTCAGGTGTTTTCTGTCCCATTGATTTGAGTGTATAAAATCTAGCCTAGCCACCTAGCCATGCAATCTGCCTTTACACACATTTGTGAAAGAATGGGTCGTTCTAAAGAGCTCAGTGAATTTCAGGGTGGTGCTGTAATACGATGCCATCATTGCAACAAGTCAGTTTTGAAATCTTCCTGCCCAGATAGTCCACAAGCAACTGTAAGTGGTATTATTGCAAAGTGGAAGGATTTAGGAACCACAGCAACTCAGCCACAGACAATACTGGGACAAGATTGGTTATCATATACAGGTATATATGTCATTTTAAACTGAATTTCTTTTTCTCTTTGTGCATTAATAATAATATTTAAGCATTATATTATCTATATACTCTTATTAATATATGGACAAAAGTACTGGGAAATTATGTGATCACAGTTGCTCCAGGACAGTAAGAACAGTAATTAACAAGTTAAAATACCAATATTAAATAATACAATATATTACAAAATTACAAAATATTATCAATGGCTTCCATAGGTAGGAATGATTTCCTGTGTCGTTCAGTAGAGTATGGCACTGGCCACAACAGACTCATAGAAAGTCCATGCCATGAAGCTCTCGCGCACAGTTTTTGTGCTGATGTTAATGCCAGACGAGGTTTGGAACAATGCAGTTAGCAGAGCGACTTTTACAACCACGCTCTGTAACTTTACCTGTCAGCCACTTTGAGGTGGTCCAGAACCTGAATCTATACAATGCATTCACTTTATCTCAAGATGTCGAGTTCAGCTTCTGCCATTAGAGGGCGCCAAATTATCATCTTATAACATTCTGGTCCTACCAACCTGCCTTTTGGAAATGCAAGGAAGTTTACTGCATGTGTAAAATTACTTCCTAATTATTCTAATAATCAGTCAATTCTAATGCTTAATGTGAATTGTAAATTGAATGTAAATTGTACATTACATGTTTAGTTAGACTACATGTGATGACATGATTGCAGCGGTTTGTACTCATGCTGTTCGCTATGCTGTTATTGTGTTGGTTAATATTTTAATGTGTTTGGTTGTTTAGCCCAAAGATTCCCACTAGGTCTTTACTATCCTCTAGTATTAGTTGTTTATTAGTTGTGCTAGCTGCTAGTTCTTTCTGAAAATGATTTGCAGGCAACACTACACTTAAAGTAACTTCAATTAAAAGCCAAACTATTAACATATTCAGATATAAAACCATTGTCTTGATGACAGTTTGTAGTGCAATGTGTGGAGTTAAATAGCAATAGTTAACTCACCACTTCCTTAAAAAGAGTGCCTAAACCTGGAACATCAGGCAGTGCAGTTATCCACACATATAGTTTTGCAGTTGCATAAATAGGAACCGCCTTCATGATGGAAACTGATGTTAAAATGTTCCGTATCAAATCATTTTTATCATACATGAACTGACCTCTTTTTTTTTTTTCTACTATTTGAGTCTTCTTCATTTTTCACTTGTTGGATACTGATTTTAAGATAAGTGTCTGGCATTTGCATTGGAACTTTCCAAGCTTGGTTCTTGACAACATTAGTGTGAGTGTTTAAACAGACACGTGTACATCCAGAAAAATATTGGTCAAAATATAGCTCACTTCAATCTGAAGTTTCACATCACACAATAGAGTAAAACTATGCTGCAATAAATGAACTTCCAACTGCCATAGGGCAAGAGGTGGAGTACACCCTGGACAGGTACCCAATCCATTACGAGCTAGCACAGGAAGAGTGTCAACCACACACAATCACATCCACTCCTGTGGTGAGTTAGAATCAGTGACTAATCAAACATCTATTTCTTTGGAAGCTGGAGAGGATTTTGATATTCAGAGGAAATTGCAAGAACATGCAGATTCCAAACAGAAAGGTGCCAGACGACCAGGATGGTGAAACCAGGAACCTTATCGGTATGCTAACCACTGCACTATAGTGTCACCCACAAATACAACAGCCTTTTACTGGCATACCAAGCACAAAAATGCTCTCACTTTCTGTTCTGGCTCCTAGAACTGTTGTTTACACAGAATTAGAAGTCCTCCTATTGTAAGTTATATTTAAAGCAGAGAAAACTGGAGCTTAACTGTGAAATAACATTAAAGGAACAGTTCAATGTTTTAGGGAAAAACAAAGATAGTAAAATACTTTAAGAGATCAAAATAAACTTTAGTGATCCCAAAAATGGAACTTCAAAATAAAAAAATCAAAAGATATTTTATAACAACAGGTAAGAAGTAGCCTGACATATTAACTGTGTGTGTGTGTGTGTGTGTGTGTGTGTGTGGCACATACATAGAGGTGGGATGTTGAGGTTTCTCATGTGAGGTCATGTGCACATTGCTCAAGAGTTGCCCGCTATATTGGACATGATACAACCACCAGTTGCTAGGGAAAAATGTGTATTCCCCAACTAGTTGGCAGTGCTTCCTGGAGGTTGCTGGCTCTCGCTAGGTGAAACAGGATTTAAAGAAGATGCTGTACCAGCAACCTCCTAGTGATTGCTTTGGTTGCTAGCAGATTGCCACGGTTGCCTGTATATAAATACTCACTAACTACTAACCGAGCAGTAGAAAGACTTGAAAAAGTGTGACACAAACCACAACTGGAGAAGGTGTTTCAAAAGGCGCATCTTTGACTTTGAAGGCAAGCGGTCTCCATTTCCAGTTTGTGTCGCACTTTTCATAGTTTCACTACAGCTCGTAAAACAGCTGGACAGTGTTTGTAGACAAGTCCGTCACTTTCATTCAAACTACGACCACAGCAATATAATAGCATGACAAAAGCAATACAAAGAAATCACAAGAAGGTTTTTGCCACCCAGTTGGGCAATACATGTTTTTCCCTAACAACAGGAGGTTGCCAGGGGATTACTGACCAAGGCCTGTAGGCCTGCGTGACCGGGGCCTTATTCACTTGACCATACATTGTCACCCTGATTGTCACAGGTCCAAAATGGCAGACAAGTTAACGTCACGTGGTTAATGGTCATGTGTCTGCAAAACGTCAATTCCCTGGAAGGGTTGTCAGTGTAAAGAGAAACAGAAACAACCACACACACTCACATCCACATCTGCAGTCAGTTCCTTGAATCACCATTGAACCAAACATCTATTTCTTTAGATTCCTGGAGGAAGCTGGAGTGCCCAGAGGAAAGCCACAGAAGTACAGAAGTCACGTGAGAGCATGCACACATAGAAAGCCCTACATGTTGCTGCACTTTGGTTTTCATACAAACTTAACAAATGAGATGCAAAATTTTAATTAGTGGGCTTTGGGGGTTCTTGTTATCGTAGTTTTTTTTTTCCAATCTAAACTACGACAACAGTCTTCCTTCATCCACACACCCATCTGTCCGTCCATCCATATATTTTCCTAACATATATCCAAATTAGGGTCATGAGGGGACTGGAGTCTCTTCCAGCTATCACAGGGTGAGAGATGGGGTACACCCTGGAAGAGTTTCCAGTCTAAAGAGAAATAGAGACAACCACAAACTCTCACTTGCACATCTACAGTCGAATCACTGATGAACCAAACATCTCTTTTTTTGGACTTTGGGTGGGAGGATGCCGGAGTACCCAAAGGAAATCCACAGAGGCAGAGCATGCAGAACATGCAGACTGCACATGGAAAGGCCCCAGACAGCCAGGATGGTGAAAGCAGGAGCCTGCTTGGCATGATAACCACTGCACCACCATGCTGCCCACAACTGTAATGTCTTTTACTGGCATACCTGGTACAGAAATGCTCTGTTTCTGTTCTGGCTGCTAGAACTAGATAAAGTCCTATTGTAAGTTATATTTAAAGCAGCAAACTGGAGTTTAACTGTTAGCCCTATGAAAGAGCATTAAAGGAAGAGTTCAATATTTTAGGAAATGCTCATTGGGGTCATGTGATTGTTGGGGTTTTCTCTGTATTATTGCTGGGTCTTTACCTTACAATATAAAGCGCCTTGAGGTGACTGTTGTTGTGATTTGGCGCTATATAAATAAAATTGAATTGTCTACAGGTTAAGGTTTATGCAACCATCTTGCTCTTGGCTGACAGTACTCAAAAATATATATGTTTAAAAAAAAGTATAAACTGACTGTCATGAGAAAAGGTCAGAACAGGTGTGAGATTCCTACTGCAGCTGTGCATTAGATGTATGGTGTTTCTGAGGTATGTGAAGGAGTGTGTGAGCATATGTATGGAAATATTTTACATTGTCAGTATGTGTCTGTGTTAACATAAAGAATGAGTAAAGTCAAAACTGGGACTACTGACTCAATTGTTTAAAACAGTGAGTTTATTTCCCCGTTAGGTTTTATTTGAGGCATACCTGTAATTACATTTAAGACAGTAGTTTTAAATAGTTTGTTTGCTCAATAGTAAATAAAAACTTAGTTATATCACCCACCCACAGTATAAAGGTTGGTTTCTGTCATATCAAAAAAGTAAAAGCAATATGACTGCTGATCTGAATACAAAAATTTCATTGTTGTGGTCTTTTCTTGACTAACAGTTAATTTATGTAGCTGTAATCTGAAAGTCCTGTTCTACCTTTAGCTAGGATTTCTGAGTATTGTTAACCTTTGAGTTTTTGCAGAAACGGTGTGGGGCAGATAAAAGTATTACAATAACTCATAGTCATGCAGACATCCCAGACCTCAACATCTCAACAGGCAGATTGTGCTGACAGATTTGACCAAATAAAACAAAACAAAAAAATGAGGGCATTTCTTTCACATTTTTATTTTCTGTTAGTTATTTTTTATAAGTACTCAATATTCCAGCTAGTTTTAGTTTTTTCTAAAATGTTTTTAGTTAATTTAGTCTGCAATGATGGATGGAATAGAAGAGCTGAAAATAAAGAAAAATCCCCCTTTAGTCTCATTCTGTGCTGCTGTTACAGTATGACATGAACTTTCAATGCATGAAGTGCAGCAGTGCATTCTTTCCTTGTCTTTCTAGGGCTGTATACAATGTTACATAGCACCATCTTTGGCCTGTGGGCTGCACTTTGAGAAGCCTGCCCTTACATCATTATATCAGATAGTAAATGCAGTCTATTATACTTAGAGGGACATTAACCCTTCCTGTTTTTATTGTTAATGGTGCATGCACACACAGATCTTTGACTTTGGGATATTTATTTATTTATTTGTGTTTGGTTTATAATGTGCAGAATTAGTATGTCAGCATTTTCCACATAAATTCATCTTTATCATTCTATGTATCTGCCAGTAATCTCATCTGATTCTTTCAAATTTAAATTCATTTATTTTTCAAGATATCACTCATAGAGTGAATTGAACTGCCTGTCTGAAACTGAGACTACAGCGTTCTCCCAAAAAAAAAAAAAAGCTAAAGAGTGGCATCCAATATCTGCAGGGACTGTACCTTTTCTTCTGATAGTGCATTAACAACAGCTCTAAGGGGGTCCACCAGTTTTTATTATTTTAGTCAGCAGAAGGGTTCCTGGAATTGTACAGTATGCCTTTAATCTCTATAAATTGCTCACAAATACCTATGTCTATGAAGCTTAATGCAGGCTGGAGAACTTCACATATACTGGCAGAGAGCTGCAGGGGGATTCCCTATACCATCTTAAAGCTCTGTGAGTCTGTTTAGGAAAGGTGACGCTAAATAGGCAGACATAAACACTTTTGACAAAAGCCCACTCGAGATACAAGATAAAGCCTTTAGCCCAGTGTGGAGGTGGGACAAATAAGCCTCACCATAGCAGGGCCTTGGGGACTCCCCTGTCCATATATAGGGAAATCTATCTCTCTCTTTGTCTCAGATTCTTTCTGTTTCTTTCTGTCTGTGTTTCTTCCTCTCTTCTCCCTTTCTTTTTTCTTTGTATCTCAATTTCAGTCTCCTATCTATGACAGCATCCACTCTGCAGTCTGATCTTGCTCCTGCAACATGCACACTTTCTGATTATCTAGGCCTCTCTCTCTCTCTCTCTCTCTCTCCTTCAGTGTCCCTCTGATACTGTCCTTTCTGATGCATAAATAGGTTCATAATGACTCAGCCAGCAGCAGAAACCTGTTCCACACTGCTCTCCATTCCCCACAGCCATCACACTTTGCTGTTTTGGGAGCACAGTACCAAAAAGTGTGGGTGTATTGTCCAAGAAATGTGCCCATCTTCTCCCTGTGTGAATGAAATGGAAAGTGTGAATTTACCAGAAATGTAGGCTGCAGATCATTTGATTAAACAAACAATCATTTCCACAAATAACTAAGCAGTTTTTACTTTCTGGACAGGCTCACTGGAAAGCAAGAACACAAAAAACTCATCTTTTTTTTTTAAGTCAGTACACCCAAGATTGCAAGATTGAGACTGTGATAAAGATATCTTAAACATTAATCACACAAAATGCAAAGTTCTGCAAAAAGTAAAAACTGAAAGAGCCATGATGCAGCAAAGAGGAGTAATAAAGAAAATTATGCTGCCTTTGCAAGATTTCACAATAGGATTTCTGAAAAGCATAGTTTAGCTTTGGCACCAGATCTTCTCCTTCTTTCGTCTGGTCCCTTTAGGGGTCACCACAGCTGATCATTTGCCTCCATCTCATCCTGACTGGCAGCTCCATCTTCAGCATCCTTTCTCCAATATATCCACTGTCCCTCCTCTTCACATGTCCAAACCCTCTCAGTCTTGCCTCTCTAATTTTGTCTCCAAACTGTTCAGCCTGACTTGTCCCTTTGATGTACTAATTTCTAATCCTGTCCATACTGGTCACTCACAATGAAGATCTTAGCAACATCATAGCTCACTACCATCTCACTATCATCTTATAAACCTTCCCTTTCACTCTTGCTGCTATCCTTTTGTCACATATCACCCCGACACTCGTCTCCACCCACTCCACCCTGCCTAAACTCTCTTCTTCACCTCTCTTGTGCACTGTCTGTTGCTTTGGATGGTTGACCCCAGGTATTTAAACTCATCCACCTTCACTGTTTCTACTCTTTGCATTTTTACCCTTCCACCTGTCTCCTTCTCTTTTAGACACATGTAGTCTGTCTTGCTTCTACTGACTTTCATTCATCTTGTCTCCAGTGCATACCTCCACCTCCAGCCAGTGTATTCCTAGAGCCGGTCCCAAGTCCGGATAAATGGGGGAGGGTTGCATCAGGAGGAGCATTTGATGTAGAATCTTTGCCAAATCAAACATGCAGATCATAAAGAATGTGACATAGTGGCAGATCACAAATATTTAAATCTGCAATAAGTGATTAAGTTTTTGTCTGGGCATCTGGGGGCAACAGGAACAAGTTGTGAACTCAGTATTGATATATCAATATCTCAAAGCAATATAGAGCAACACTGTCATCCAGTTATGATAAAATTGATGGTAGCTTACTTCCTTCTTTTTCTCTTGTGCATCCTGGCACTGTATGCTGGGAAGAGACATTGTTAATATTCAATTCAATTTTATTTATATAGCGCCAAATCACAATAACAGTCACAACAAGATGCTTTATATTGTAAGGTAAAGACCCAGCAATAATACAGAGAAAACCCCAACAATCAGATGATGCCCTATGAGCAAGCACTTGGTGACATTGGGAAGGAAATACTCCCTTTTAACAGGAAGAAACCTCTGGCAAAACCAGGTTCAGGGAGGGGCAGCCATCTCCCACAACCGGTTGGGGGTGAGAAGGGAGCATTTTGCCAAAATTCTGCCAGGGTATGTAAACTTATGAGCACAACTGTAACAGGTTGCCCATGCTTAATTGTGCTGAATGTCTAGGTAACATTAGCTAATGTTTGCCAAAATACAGGCACAATTTCAAGCAGTGGATGAACTGATGTGCTGCACCAAGGCCAAGTTTAAGATAAGTTATTATTTTGAACTGAGAATCATGCATATCAACTGCAAGTGGGCGGACCCCACTGAAAATGGTGATGTCATATACAACTTGAACTTGAACCCACTCATACTGAGTCTGACTGCCATTTGTAATTGTAAGTGTAACAGTGTTTTAAATGCTTAACCACTGATGACTAGAAACTAAGGAGGCTCACTGTATACATATGTGTAAATCAAAGTTTAAATATACTTGGTAAAACTAACAACTGCACTGATTACGAGACACATTATTTCATTTTAAATCACAAAATGCTTTTTTGATTTTAAATTATCTTATACTACATACTACATACTACATTAAAAAAATGCTATACTGTAATCACTAATATGGATATGCATTCCACTGTTGTTCCCCAGAAAGCAGCCGTGCTTTTGATTGATGTTTTGGGCTAAATAAATAAGCCAGTAGAACCTGCTCAACTTGGTAAACTTTAAATCAGATGTACACAGTGGAAAAGCTAAAGTCCATTACACAATCCAATATATGGCCAAAAGTATTGAGTCACACCTTTTTATCTGTGAATTCAGATGTTTTCAGTCCAGTTGCCAGAGGTGTATAAAAAAATCAAGCACCTAGCGATGCACTCTACCTTTACAAAGATTTGTACAAGAATGGGTTGTTTTAAGGAGCTCACTGAATTGGATTGTTGTGGTGTGATAGGGTGCAACCATTGCAACAAGTCATAGTGAATTCTTGGCAGGAATTATGCCGAGATATGACAGTGTTTTAATCCTAGGGGATTTTAATATTCACGTTTGCTGCTTAAATGACTTTTAAATGATTTGGACTCTTTTAACTTAGTTCAGTTGGTTAAAGGCCCAACACATGAACATGGACATACTTTGGATCTTGTGCTGTCTAGTGGCCTGACGCCCTGTAACACTGAACTCTGTGATGTAAGTTTTTCTGATCACATGCCTGTTATATGTGAGATTTGTCTTTCACATCAGTCTGTTAGACCTGATGTGCCCGAACACCAATCTTGCATGATTACTTCAGTTACTGCTGATCATTTTGCCTGTTTTTATCAAAACAGTAATCATGCCTTACTTTTTGATAGCTCCATCCATTTGACCACTGATTACTTACTTTCTCTGTTTAATTCAACTTGCTTGGAAATCCGTGATTCCATTGCTCCTCTCACAACTAGGAGTCTAAAACTTAAAGCTCAGCCTTGGTTGAATAATGCCAGCAGAGAACTGAGACAGGTGTGTAGAAAAGCTGAACAAAAATGGAAAAAGGACAGACTTCAAGTGTCTTTTGATATACTTAGAGAATCTTTGTTAAATTATCAGAAGGCTGTAAGAGCAGCAAAAACAAAGTATTTCTCTGAGACTGTGTCTAACATCTGTCACAGACCTCATATTTTATTTAGTGTTGTTAACTCCTCCCAGTTCTGCTCCTCTTGTAGCGTCTAAAACAATGTGTGAGAACTTACTGAAATTCTTTATTAATAGGATCGCTGACATCAGGTCCCATATTATTCCTCCTGTTACTGATCCATCTGCTCACATATCAACCTCTGTTGTTTTTGACCACTTTGAGCCTGTGTCCTTTTCTTTGCTGAATAGTAGTCAGCCACTTGAAACCCACGAGATGTTCTTTGGATATTGTTCCATTGTCATGGTCCTGGGCATAGTTGCCCAGTGTTTTGAGTTTTGAGGACTTTCCAGTCTTGTTTACCTGTTATAAGGTTTCTAGGTTTTGTAAGGTTTATGTTTTACATTTATCCTCTTGTGTTCTTTCTTGTGTTTAGTTCTTAGTTCCTGTTTTATTAGTTCCCCTATTGCCCTCTCTCTGTCTCCCAGAGTCTCCCTCTCGTGCCCTCTCTCTCTCTCTCCTTCTCCCAGTGTCTCTCTCTCTCTCTGTCTCCCTCTCCCAGTGTCTCTCTCTCTCCCTCTCCCAGTGTCTCTCTCTCTCTCTGTTGCATGCTGGGAGTTTGGTGGTGGAGAGTGTGAGTGAGCGGTAAGTCTGTTGGAGTTTGTAATCTTTTTGCTTTTTCTTTTTTTCCTGAACTGTGTTGTGCGACTGTGTTTCTGTGTAATTGTGTATATTGTTGTCAGTGTAGTTTGGGTGGTGTTGGTGTTTTTTGGTGGACGGGGAGCAGGGATGGCGTCCTCTGTGACGCCGTCCCTGTCTTTGAGGCATGGAGTGCGGGTTCAGCCCGACCCATCGGTTCCAGTAGAGACGGTTCTCCTGGCTGTGGGAGATGTTGTAGGACACGCTAACCTGTCCCACGCCTCCAGAATGAACCGGGGTGTGGTGGTGTTCTTAAAAGAGGAGCGGTACGTGGCTGACTTAATAGCGAGCGGTGTTTCCCTGAATGACACTTTTCTGCAGGTGTCCCCGCTCGCAGTGCCATCTACCCGGGTCACCGTGTCAGGTGTTCCCCCGTTTATTTCCAATGAGGCGCTGGAGCGGGAGCTGCAGCGTTTCGGGAAACTGGCGAGCAGTTTTAGAACTGTGGGCCTGGGTTGTAAGGATGATAAACTGAAGCATGTTCAGTCTTTCAGGAGGCAGGTTTTCATGTATTTAAACTCTCCATCACAGACACTGGAGGTTTCCTTTAGAGTGAAGCATGGGGAGGGACACTACATGGTGTATGCCAGCGCGGGCGCCGTGAAGTGTTTTGAATGTGGAGATGTCGGGCACAAGCGGGCCGCTTGTCCTCACACGCCGACCGAGCCGACCCCTGAGCCTGTGGCTGAGCTGGCGGAGGAGTCGGCGGGCCCCCCCTCCTTCGCACAGCACCCCGCAGGCGTGCGCCGCCGCTCCGCTGGCTGAACCTGATGCAGGAGAGGGTCATAGTGGACGGACAGACAGTGTGACTGGGAAGCGGTGTACGGAGTCAAAGGGATTATCTGATGATAG
>VUQS01069628.1:0-12169 GCA_015108495.1 Heterochromis multidens
GTGAGGAGGAGAAAAATAAATTAGACAATGAGTGGAGACACAAAGAACCGAGCTGATTTAGAAGAGAGCGCCACCTGCTCTTCATGCAACACTGACTTCTATATAAACATCCTCAGTGCTTCTTCCCATGAGAAAATAACGTCCAATATGATCCACAAGGAGAAGCATGTTCTGATCTGACGCTCCTGTTAGTGTCAGGCTAACACCTCAAACAACTTGTGTGATTCCTTTCTGTGTTAAGATTTTATACGGTTTAAGCAACTAAATCTTTTCAGTTAAATTTAGGAGAAGATGAGAATTAGGAGAAAAATGTATACTGGGGTCACTGTTGACTAAATACCACAAATGACATTTTGTTGCTTTTTCCTAAAACATGACATTTAAGTTACTGTAGAACTGGGCCCTGTACTACGAAGTGAGTTCAGCATATCCAGTGTATCTTTCCATTATCTGGATTCATTTACCCTAACATTGGGAATCAGGATAAGCGGTCACACAAAGCTGGTTATCAACTCGCTAAGTTAACCTAGGGTTTCCCCTGCACGTTCACATAAAAGTGGTGGTGCTGGCATCATCTGACCAATCACAATTATGGATAAGTATATGGCAGCAGAGTGGCTGATTTTACAAAGGAAGATGAAACCATACTATGAGGAAAATATGAAGAGGTTAAACACGTAATAACCACTGCAACACAGCTGCTGCAGATAAAGCAGTGGTGTGAGTGGAAAAGCACTATGGAGTAATATTGCATTAGAAGTGTGTGCTTTAAGCACTTTGATCAGTAAGACTAGAAAAGAGCTACTACATTAATAAAGTTTAGTCTATTCTGAAGCCTGGAAAGAAAGCTGGCAAAAATGACGACTGTGTGAGTTATCAGTATCACAACTCTATCATTAAGACATGGGAAAATTTAATGGATTATAACCAAGTATTTCATTAAATTAATTAATTTTATTATCTCTTCTGCAACCTTAGTGGTGTTTAACGGTTTGAGAATAAAGATTAAATATAAATATAGAATTCAAACGTAGGCTTAGTCTATGTGCAAATTTGATATAAGGTCAGTGTAGGTGTCCTGTCCAGCTGCCAAATGAATGTTTAAAAGAATGTCATGGTTAAACGAACCCCGGGATGCTAACAGTGGTTCTCCATATCAAAGTCACAAGCTTCTTTTTTAAGCTCAACTTGAGCAATTTTTTTTTTTTTGTCCTCGCTTGGCATGACTGCAGCTGCCATTGCCTATAGTAGTTACTACACCATAACCACACCTCATAAGTTTAACTGTGACTGGCTGAGACTTCGCTGTTACACTTCAACTTATCAGCTTTACACTTTTTAAAGACTTTTTAAATGGTGTCCCAGAAGAGAGGCAGGTCTTTTAAGTAAGCCACATTAAGCAGCACAGAGCAGGCAGGGAGGGCAAGAAGTGAGAGAAAGAAACAGCCTAGACAATCCAGCCACTTTTCAAAATAAGAGACCCCTTGGAGCCTGAACACTTCACGTCTTTAATGCTCCCAAGTTTGATTTGAAGCTGCGCAACGGACACAATAAAACTGTGCCTGCATTACCAGAGTTAGAGGTGCTGTTAGGTGTATTTTGTTAAATACAGGCAGCTAACAAATAGTCAGTTTTACTTTGGAAGGTTCTTCTTTTATATCACCGGCTTGAAACAATAAGAATCTATTGGCCAAAGTATCTAAGCCATGCTTTTTGTAGACCAACATTGGAACTTTTTAGTTACCCCACAGTAGATCCACATCAACAACATCTGCTGTCACAAGTAGTTTAGTAAAAGTGCAGTCAAATTCTCTGATGACCACAGTTCTCTTTTCCTAAGTTCTTGTGTTCTTCTCACACATTTCCTTGATCTCATGACATTCTCTACCTAAGAGATAAGGAAAAGGACATGGGAGCAAGGAAGTAAATACATTTACATAAATGTCTCCTCTGAGACAGTCATGATGTGAAATTAAATATAGGTTGTTTGAATGAATACTGGTGGTGGTTTCTTTCAGCTACAAACAAGAACCTGAACCTTGCAGACTCTCGATTGCTCTCCCTACATATGGGGCTCAGTGGCCTTATTAAATTGTTATTATCCTAACAGCGCTCATTTATAGCTGCAGTTACGGTATGTTGTCTAATGTTATAAAATGTTGGTCAGTACAGTAAGAAGCAACTTCTTTTTGACAACATGCACACTCAAAACTGAATCAATGTCTGTTAAAAAGTAAAAGACACCAGCTCAACAATATCCCTCCCTCTTATTCTTGCTCATAAAAACCACCGGCTAGCTGAGCTTGTACTGGCTGGGGCTGCTCCCCTAGAAGGCTTTTATTCTAATTAAAAGCAATGATTTGTCTCAGATTCAATTTGCTGGAGAAGAGCTGTCAGATGCTGACCCTGTTGTACTAGACTAATTCCCCTGGATACACACACTAAATACTGTTTGCATAATCACAGGACATTCAAAATGTGAGACAGGAGAAAATAATGCATTTCATAGGTTTCTGTTTAGAGGGATCATATGCAGCAAGGCTCTTATGAGCCAGACCAAATATTCTAACTGGTTACAGTGGGTTGTGAAAATGAAGCATGACGCATCACAGGGGAAAAAAAAAAAAGCCGCTTTAGATGAATGAGTGTAACATAGGGACAGCTGCTCTCAGAGAGAACCTGCACAGAGACTGTTGGCAAAACAGAATCTATTTAGTCATCCTGTCAATCCAAAGTTTAGGGGCCTTCTACTACATGGTGTCAGTATTAACTGTAATCCTAATGATGCTCTGAAAACCTTAGCTGTACACAATCAGTCATCTGTAGAAACTTCCACTACTATTAGAAATAACTTAAAAAAACCCCAAAAAAACCCCATGCACATCTTGCAACAAATTTTGCTCTGGAGAAAAAGAAAAAATACTGGCGGCTGCCAGTGCTACCCCTCAGCCTCCTAGTAGATGCATCTATGGTATGAATGTGAAAATCCCATGTCACTTTGTTCTGAAGTTATCACATTCACAAGATTTTCAGAAAACTTAACCTCTGACCTCGAGGTCAAAGTCACCGAGATTCAAACTCGTCCAAGATTTGTAGTAGATGCACCTATGGTATGAATTTGAAAGTCCTAGGTGACTTCCTTCTGGAGTTATCGCATTCACAAACTTGAGTGTCCACGCCGCCTGCCTGGCGGGGTGACAACAATACCCCATCAGCCTTTTTGGCTGAGGGGTAAAAAAAAGTGGTGAATTATACAGACGAAAAAAAGCAGTGGTATAGATCAAATGGAACAATTACTGCCAGTTATACTGTAAATACCACAGACTGTATATAAAAGATGAGCAGACATCAACCATTGGGTTTTGAACTCCTGCTTTAAAACAACTTTGAAACCAGACCTCATGAGGGGTGGATCACACCGACAAACAGTGGCAACTCTTCAATCATTTATTTTTACCTTAAATTGAACTACAATTTACAAAATGAACCGCAAAATGTATCGAAGACCTAAAACGGGTGACTGAGACCATAAACTCATTGGGAAAGTGTTTAGTGACACAATCACCATAACTTAAATGAGAAGCAAGATCATTATCCCATAGACTTCTATAGAACTGAATTTCCTTTTGCAACCACCAGTCAGACTCCTGCTGGCATTAAGAAAGAATGCACTTCCAGATTACGTTTTTTTATACCGAAAGGCCACATCCATTTTTGTTGGTTTTTTTTTGGTTTTTTAATATAGGTATGGTAAATATCCTTGAAATGCTTGCTCTGTACAATTAAAATTATTGATCTCTTCCCCATGGAAATGAAATAAGGCAATCTATTAGTTATGTTAACATTGAAACACCAAAGTAGTGAGAAATCAGAAGGAGGAGGAAACCACTGACCCAAATAGGTTTGTAAACAAGTCGACAGTTTCATTAGGTCAGCCCTTTCATTGTGAGGTAAAAGTGAAAAAGAATAAATCAGAAATGTCAGAAATATTCCCTCATAGCACAGGAAAAGTGTACAAAATAAACTGTAGCAAGAGTGGTAGATCATAGTTGGATAGGATGGACGGTTGCAATGGTAACTTACAGTGGGGGAAATAATTGGTACCCCTGCTGATTTTGTAAGTTTGCCCACTAACAAAGAAATGATCAGTCTATAATTTCAATGGTACAGTAGGTTTATTTGAACAGTGAGAGACAGAACAATAACAAAAAAATCCAGAAAAATGCATTTTAAAAAAGTTATAAATTAATTTGTATTTTCATGAAGGAAATAAGTATTTGATCAATCAGCAAGATTTCTGGCTCCCAGGTGTATTTCATACAGGTAACGAGCTGACATTGGGAGCCTCCTCAACTCGTTACCTGTATAAAAGACAGCTGTCCATAGAAGCAATCAATCTATCCAAATAATTTATTATTTATTAATAAATCGGTTCAAATAATTCTTTCCCCCACTGTATATACAGTGGTGTGAAAAAGTATTTGCCCCCTTCCTGATTTCTTAGTTTTTTGCATATTTGTCACACTTACATGTCTCAGATCATCACACAAACCTTTCATATTAGACAAAGATAACCTGAGCAAATACAAAATGCAGTTTTTAAATGATGATTTCATTTATTAAGGGAGAAAAACTATCCAAACCTACCTGGTCCTGTGTGAAAAAGTAATTGCCCCCTCTTGTTAAATCATGAATTAACTGTGACTGTGACTAATGACTTCTTTGTTTTAAAAAAAAAACCAAAAGGTTTACAAGGTTAAATTAAAAAATGTTCAAATACTTTTTCACACCACTGTATGCCTTCTCATATGACAGCCACTGGTATCTAATTTAGTACAAAATAATCATGATGTTTTTCTGTTGATCTAAGTTAGCAGCTTATTGAACATTTTCTAAATAACCCTCATCATTTTAGACTTTACTCAGAATGCCTTTTTAGGCCGCTTTATGTTTTGCAAAATCTGCTCAAACTATTTTATTTCAAATTGAAAGTGCTGAAGAAGAGAGCCTGAAGAACAAAACATGTAACTGTCCAGCTGTGAAGAGACAGTAATTGTGGCTAAATATAGATGTAATCAAAGCCATGAAAAAGACTCTGTGACTTGTTTTTAATCTCTGGACATTTTTCCTCAGGGAAACCTAAAAGAAGAGATCAAACAACTGCAAGAGGCTGAACAGCAAGTGAAGAACCAAGTTACTGAGCTCACTCAGAAGAAAGAGACTTTCAAAGTAAGAGAGCTAACTCTGTCATTAAATATACATACATTCAGGTTAGGTGCTAAGAATTACAAGAGATTTTCTCTTATTTGATTTCTTGGTGATATGTATGTTACAGATTGCATTGACATTTCAGTTTTGTTTAAAAGCACATATGATTGGCTAAAATGGGTATTCAACTTCTCCAGTCATTTGGTTCATGTCAGAATAGGAAGACTTTTTATAAGTAATACAAATATTAGTTGGCTTTGTTTAAAAATGTGAAGAAATGTTCATTTATTTTTAAGTTGATATATGGTTGAGGGCTGAAGACTTCTACTTAACTAGTAGTCATTAGTTCAAGTGATTAATTGAGTAGTTGTTGCTTGTTTAGGATATTAATTGGGTCTGTTAAAGTCTGCTTGGGTCTGAGTGACATAAATGTTGTCAGATGATGAGTGCGAGGGTCCGTGCAGATGTCCGCGTGCCTGGCTGTTACTTGTGACCACATGGACTCTTCTGCAGAGACCTTACATTACAATGCAGCAACTAGGTATGCACCCCAGGCGGCGGATTTCAAAGAAGTATCACAGGAAGGACTACTCTATCCTGGCATCTCCAGCTATCCATGTCTGTGTCCGCAACAGAGTATAATCAAGGCTTAAGTGACTAACGCTATGTTTAAGGTTGAGAAATGACAGGCAACAGAGTTTGGATGTCTCTTTCTTGGGATCGTCCTTTACACCATCAGAATGATCCCACAGTTTGGATTTACTGTACCTAATGTATAGTTATCATTTAATAACCACAGGGACCATTCTGTGTGCGGCTGACTGAGTGTAGACTTTTTTCTTCTTCTCATTGATCCTTGGGACGCAGCCCTAATATAGTAATTTCCATATATATATTTCAGTATAGTGTTAACTGAGGATATCAGTTAATACACAAAATCCAGATTTCATGTTTAAAATTTAAATAGACTGAAAAAGCATATTAAGTTGAAATCTGTGCATCTCTGAAGTATTGTATGGTACACTAGTAATCAGAAATTCGAGTAGTGTAATCTAGCAGCAGTGAAAAGCAATACTAAATCATGTTATTACATGCCATTGATTTATACTGTGTGTCCAGGGGCTTTTAAGCGAAGCACGAGCAGGGGTGAAGCAACAGTACTGCACCATCAGAGAGGCCTTGGAGCAGGAGGAGCAATCTGCTCTTCAGTGTGTGACAAAGGAGGAGAACCGAGTTTTGGGGGGACTAGAGGAGAAACTCTGCCACCTCCGTAGCTCCCTGCAATCCATCCAACAAGGCCTCCACACGCTAGAGACTCTGGCTGATACCAAGGGAGACAATTCTGTTCAGGACCAGGCCTTCATTATGGTCAGTTAGAACATTTTTGTTGGTTTAAAAAAAAAAAAAAAAAATATATATATATATATATATGGATTATGAATATTTACACAAGAAAGTGCCTTTTCTTTTTTTCTGACATTGCAGGAATACAGCAAGATTGCACAACTGTAAGTAATTTGCTTTAAACTTCTGCTTTGCTGCAATGATAGTGTCAGCTTGTTGAACATTTCACTAGCTGAATGTGCTCCCAGAAAATCATAGTTTTGTAAACATGCTGTATAATCATTTATTTTCTTTTAATGAAAGTACTAGTCAGTTCACCACAGTTAGTAAAAACTGACTTTAAAAGTTCTGTTGCAATGCAATCAGCATGGATGCTCATTTGGAAAGAGATGTGACATTGTTGTGCTGTGGGTACAAATGCAAGTACATTTCCCACACACTCAGCATTTTGGGAGTGAGGCACACATCTAAGAAATGCAGGTGGGATTTATGTGTGCAATTTGCTTTTTTTATTGTATTTTACTGGGTAACAGCTGTTGCCCGGTAATGCACAATAGTCTTAACGCTCATTACTGATTCTGTTCTTCATCAGGAATAGTGAGATGGGAAGTTGTATGGAGCAGTTTGAGGCCCCAGAGGAACTGAATCGTCCCCAGCTGAAATGCTTGCAGAGGTGGACAGAGAAGCGGCTGGACACAGTTGTCATCAATACACAAGGCAAAGACAGAGACCTCTACAGGCTGCTCTGTAAGCCATGTCTTGTTTATACTACTATATATACAGCTCTAACGGTTAATTACACCACAGGACTAAATACATGTTGTAGGATATTCAGTTAGTCTTAATTTTCTCATCTAAATTCTTCCTATTTAATTGTGTACACAGATGGCACCATTCCTCTCTTGGATGCAGATACAGCCCATCCTAAGCTGCAGCTGTCTGATAACAGCAGAACGGTGACCTACAGCGATGCTCAGCAGGCTTACATAGAGCAAGAGGCTCGCTTCAGTTCCTTCCCACAGGTCCTTGCCTCATGTGCACTGGAAGGGGGTCGTTGGTACTGGGAGGTGAGCGTGTCCGTGGATGATGGTCGCTGGAAGGTGGGGCTGTGTGAGGCTCAGATGGAGAGGAAAGGCCAAAAGGACAACTCTCGTCTGGGGTTCAACAGTTGCTCCTGGTGTCTGACCTGTGACAAAAGGAAGGTTGAAGCCCTGCATAATAAGGTATCAGTTCCTGTGGATGCAAATGGACTGCAAAGGGTAGGAGTGTTCCTTGACTTTGAAGATGGTATTTTATCATTCTTTAATGTGACACCAGAGGGCAGTCTAGCTTTAATGCATTCCTACAAGCAGAGGTTTACTAATCCTCTTTACCCAGCCTTTTCTGTCTCTAAAACACACCTGTCTGTCTGTGATCTGTTCGAGGTGTAAACCGTACAGAAGTGGCACATCAATTTTGCTGATTAGTTTACAAACTTCATGAAGCTGTGGTGCCTTTATAAAGTGTTAATTTTTCTCAGTAAAATGTACCATTGTGTAACTTTCTCATGGATGATAGTTCTGTCTTACACTGCATACATTCCCTGACTTCTGGAAAGATCTCTAAATGTGATTTTTATATAATTTGATAGAACTGGAATTGTTAGAATTGATAGAAATGCTGTTCAGTATACTCTACATGTAATAATCCAATCACTGGTAGTATATTTTTTTTTATAGAAAGACCAGGTTTTTTATGTTTTTTTTTGAGATTGTGTATCAACAAATAAGCACGTTTTTAAGTGGTAGGCAAGTTATCAAAGACGATCAATACAAAAATATTTTGGATAATGTTTCTATTTTGAATGTGTGTTTTAAAATGTTCAAATTGTACTTTATATGTCTCATCTTTGACATTTCTTTGTTCCTGTTGTGACTCATTTGTCTTTCTACTGAAATAAAATGTCAGAGTTTCAAAACCTACATTACTGCGTGCCATGATTTTTCCCATGTGCCTTTAAATAGAAACACAGGTGTGTGAGTGGGTGATGTGTTTCCCCACAACAGGTGACAGTTGGTGTGCTAACTTTTAAATCTCACTGCTCCCACAGCATGTGAGCTTTACTGACAACAAACACTGCCTTTGGCACAAACCCCTTATAGCATGGCAGATAGAAGCAGATGCTAAATTGTCCTTTTCTTTGCAAAGTCTGTGGCTCATTTATTCTGACTGGGGTTCTGTGTGGTTGACGTCATTGAGAGGGATCAAAGTGGTATTTACATAAACTCCTTCTGGATGATTGGTCGAGCAACTGAATGCCAGTGGTTCAGGGACAGCTGTCTGTGGATCACAGTGGATACAAACTCATTAAAGTAGCAAATGTAATATAACTGAAAAGGAATCAAAGTCTTAACTGAACCTGGGGAAAACAGCTACAGTTATTCTTGCATAGTTGAGTAAATAATTTCCCCACAATGTCAGCAGCTTCTTCTGATGTTTATTGATGTAATTTCAAACACAAACCTGAATCTGAGCAGGTGCTCCAGTCAACCATGACAACAATTTCACACTTGCAGCCACACGATCCAAAGGTAATCACAAACCCTATGTGGGTTTTGCTTTATTTCTCACTCCTTTCCAGCCTGCACATGGAGGCAGGATGCGAGATGTTTCTGTGCGAGATCAAGAGGAGGAGGCTTAAACAGTTGGGATAATTAAATTCTCTTCTCCCTGTCCATCTAGTGGTCTCTCAGCCAAGCTCTTGCAAGCTTTTCTGGAGTTGTTATCCCTCAATAAGATAAGCTTAGAGCACATACTATGTTGCTATAGAACAATGTGGCACATATTCAAGGAATAAAATGAATGTGATGTGAAGAATGGAAAGCTCTTGACAACTCCATAAGGCTGTATAAAAGGACAGGGTTTTCATTAATCATCCCCATGGTCTCCCACATCTAAAACATAACATCCAAAATGTCTACTTGTCAAAATGTCTTCATATTAAGATCCCCTCTTCTCTATCTGGCTGCTGTGTCTATGGGAATAGAATCAAATCCCTTAATTACCATGTCAGTGGCATGTCAGTGTACGGTAATAAATTACTCAGTGGATGTGACTGAAAAGGCACAGAAATGACTATAAGTGCTTGGAAAATAATGGGTTTACTTAGGTAAATGCATGTTCTTTTCGAGTGGTTTTCTCAATTGGAAATAAACAGATTACCTACAAACTAAAGAAAGCCTGGCAATTCAAAGGGCTATTAGCTTTTAAAATCAGTACTTAATTAGAAGAGATGTAAACTCATGGAAGTATTAAGAATTGTCTGCCAATAATCTCCTTTGTCCATGCAGGAACATGCTTTTTCTTTGTCCTGCTGGCTCATAATGAAGCAGCACTGTAAGTGGGTCAAAACAGGTCTTATTTGCAAAGCTTTCTTAGTCAGTGCTCTCCCTTTTTATTGGAAGCTTTTATCTGTCATCATTGTTATGGAAGAAAGTGGAATGGCGTGAAATTACTGAGGTCAGAGATGGTCAAACAGATGGTAGGCAGCAAGACTTCCACTTAAACTGTCTTCTTAATGCCACAGAATGTCACTCTTTCTCCACTGTCTTTTTTTTTTCATTTGCTGGTGACCTTGTGCTAGCACTCTTAAAAGTTAAACAAGCTCACTTTCAAAGTTTGATATTTGGTATCATTTAAATTTGTTCTAGGTCACATTAAAGGTTGTTCTTTGTGGAACTGGAAATAATAGGACTGTGCAGCACAAACTGCCTCATTTACTGAGCTGGGATCAGTAACCACTTCAGTTTGCATTTTTCATGGGGCAATGTGCCTGAGTCGACCTTTACCTCTTGGCTCAAGATAAGTCAAACACTCTTATTATACTGATGGGGATACTGTAGATCCATTCAGCATGTGAAATTTTACATTTATAGTATGGCAATATGACATAATTAGGTGTCTCTATGGCTTATCTCTACATTTTCTATGTATAACATTTGATATTTGATATTGATATTTGATATTTGATATTTTTATTTATTCAGTCAATCAGTCATCACATATGAATCACAGAGAAAAAGCACTCACTGCTGTTTTGAAGGTTTTTCCACAATTATCAAATACTCCTCTAACCATCTGGATGAAAAATTATTCTCTACAACAACAACATTCTCAAGTTGCAGCTGTGCTTTCTAATCCACCTATCAAATATTATAGTTATTTTATAAAAATTTTAGCTACTGTAGCTGATGATACTGAATTTCAGTTTTGGTGTAAAGAAGATACACCAGTGTGTCATGGGGAGCTCATTAAAAAACTTTGATCTGATGTTTTCCTTCAAACAGGCTGAATAAAATTATTTTTTAATTGAATGCACCACTGGCTACTCTAGTGACTGCCAGAGAGGTGTAGATCGTAAAGCGTAATTTGATTAATATCTGCAAAAAAGAATCTTATTCCAAGAACCAAGTTAACCTTAAAGATCTGATTCTTGTGTTAAAAGTTTTATTTAATTCTGGTCCATTACTGTTTTTCACTTTCTCAGTATTATTCTTCATTAAAGGAGTCCTAGTATGTTTTTCTTACATTCTGTCACATATGTGCTGTTACAATGATAGCTGTTCATATTAAGTGTGACCAAAGTTTCAAAGAATGAGGTCAGCATTTTTGCAGGTAGTTCATCTGACTCCTCTAGATGCTTGGTTCATGCAAAGCTACTCTAGTAGAGTCTAAGAATAAAATATAAAGATGTAGAGGACTATAATAGGTCACCTTTAATGAATTTTATTTTTACAGAATGGCTACACCATCACTGTTGGGATAGGCCCCAGTCCCCCTGCTACTCTGAACTGGATGAGTGGTTAAAGTACTCTGATGGGTTGCACCATCTTCAAGTGCACCTCATGATTCAGTAGCTTGCAGAACCACCTTTAGCAGCAGTAACTTGTAGTAATAATTTTCTGCATGACTTTATCAGTCTCTCACATCATTGTGGAGGATTTTTGGCCCACTCTTCTTTAAAACGTTGCTTCAGTTCATTGAGGTTTGCAGGCTTTCATTCATGCACATCTCTTGTAAGGTCCCGTCACAGCATTTCAATCAGGTTGAGGTCTGTGGTTTGACTGGGCCATTGCAACACCTTAATTCTTTTCTTTTTCAGCCATTCTGTTGTACAGGGTGGGCCATTTATATGGATACACCGTAATAACATGGGAATGGTCGGTGATATTAAAGTCCTGTTTGTGGCACATTAGTATATGTGAGGGGGCAAACTCCCCAAGATGGGTGGTGACCATGGTGGCCATTTAGAAGTCGGCCATCTTGGATACAACTTTTGTTTTTTCAATAGGAAGAGGGCCATGTGACACATCAAACTTATTGGTAATGTCACAAGAAAAACAATGGTGTGCTTGGTTCCAACGTAACTTTATTCTTTCATGAGTTATTTACAAGTTTCTGACCACCTATAAAATGTGTTCAATGTGCTGCCCATTGTGTTGGATTGTCAATGCAACCCTCTTCTCCCACTCTTCACACACTGATAGCAACACTGCAGGAGAAATGCCAGCACAGGCATCCAGTATCCGTTGTTTCAGGTGCTGCACATCTCGTATCTTCACACCATAGACAATTGCCT
>VUQS01069638.1:0-10030 GCA_015108495.1 Heterochromis multidens
CCACATTGGAGGTTTTTCCAGCATGAACGGCCTGTTTAAGGTCATGCCAAAGCATCTCAATCAGATTTAAGCCCAGACTTTGACTAGGCCACTCCAAAACCTTCATTTTCTATTTTTTTAAGCCATTCACAGGTGGATTTGCTGGTGTGTTTCAGATCATTATCCTGCTGTATAACCCAAGTGCTCTTGAGCTTCAGGACATGAACTGATGACCGGACATTCTCCTTCAGGATTTTCTGGTAGAGAGCAGAATTCATGGTTCCATCAATTACGGCAAGTCGTCCTGAAGCAGCAAAGCAGCCACAGACCATCACACTACCAACAGCATGTTTGACTGTTGCTATGATGTTCTTTTTATGAAATCCTGTCAGGGGGATCATCAAGATATTTTTTGGTAAATGTGAGACGAGCCTTTGTGTTCTTTTTGGTCAGCAGTGGTTTTCTCCTTGGAACTCTCCCATGGATGCAGTTTTTGCCCAGTCTCCTTCTTATTGTTGAATCATGAACTCTGACCTTAACTGAGACAAGTGAGGCCTGCAGTTCTTTAGATGCTGTTCTGGGTTCTTTTGTGACCTCCTAGATGAGTCATTGATGCGCTCTTGGAATAATTTCCGTAGGCCGGCCACTCCTGGGAAGGTTCACCACTGTTCCAAGTTTTCTCCATTTGTGGATAATGGCTCTCACCGTGATTCGTGGTTCGAGATCTTTTAGCCTGCTTCACTTTGTCAGACAGGTTCTACTTAAGTGATTTCTTGATTCAGCAGGTCTGGCAGTAATCAGGCCTGGGTGTGGCTTGTGAAATTGAACTCAGCTTTCCAAAAACTGTGGTTAATCACAGTTAAATTATGGTTTAACAAGAGGGGGGCAATTACTTTTCCACACTGGGTCAGGTAGGTTTGGATAACTTTTTTTCCCTTAATAAATAAAATCATCATGCCAAAAAACTAAGGAATTGGGAAGGGGAAAAATACTTTTTCACGGCACTGTAGAAACTGCTAACTGCATTGTTTACAAGACTCAGGTTTCTTTGATCTGATGAAAATGTGATGTTATGTTGCTTTTAATGTTAGAACGTAGGTTTACAGTGTGTTTGATGGCACAAGCAAAGACTGGGACACACAGCACACAATACTGAGAAACCACCTTCTCTTGTAAAGGTTTCTAAATGAAGTATACTGTACCTTACTGTTTTTAGCCTTTTTTCCTAGTGTACCAATGAATTCCTGTGAAACAAGGATTCAAATCAGTTTGGATCACACGTAACATTATTATCTGTTACATATGTACATTAGAACTGTGTTGCACACATTTAAAACGTGCAGTAAAGTGTTGAGTTGCTCCTGTTGTGACCTAGCACACTGAACATTCCCCACTGAAGCCCTTGACCTCACTTTGTGGGGAGGAATGAGAAGCATTTCAGGAACTCACTGGCTGTGTCGGGCCTCCTGTGGAGTCAGCGGCTGCTGCTCTTGACAGATAGAGAGCTGATCTGTCTCGCACTGAGAAGGAAGTAGATGTTCTGTCTCTGGTTTGTCTTGTTGGGGTGCCCCCTTTAGTCAGTGAAGGACTGTATTTGTTATCTGCAATAGTAAAATCAAACTTCAAATCAATGTTGAATTTTTATCAGTTTTGCCCAATAATACATCATGAGTCTGGGGATTTCTAGTTTAAATCTAGTGACACACATACATGCATAAAAGTGGAACTCAGATATTGTTGTATCCTGAAATAAGCAAAGCCATGCATGTCCAGTGTCAGCAACAAGTTGAATGATAACGCTGTGTCTGTGTATTTTTAGTTATGGTCAGGGTTTGTGTATTTTTAGTGATTGTGGAATCCGTCTTATCACTGTTTTAGCTTCCTGTCACCTCGTGGATTCTAGTTCACTTGCATCATGGCATGAAACAACATATGCTCTATTTTACTAAAGAGAAACATTGTAAAAAACAAGTCAGATTATGGGCTTTGATCCTGGTAGATAAATAGGCCCACACAGACTGCCTGCTGCCCAGGACCATCATCAAACTGCATGCCATGGATTGACTATGACACCCTAGAAGAAAAAAAAAAACAGCAACTGCTAGCTCAGCTGGAGTGACACAGATTGTTTGTACATTGTTTGAATGGGCTCTCTCCCATCAAACCATCAACACCTGACCAAAAGAATGCAACTGCCCAACCCTGTAAAAAACATGCATGTGTTCTGCACATGTTTTTTGATTGCGTAAAAAATACCCTCCAATCATACTGTATCAGCTGAAATCCATTACTTAGTTTGAGTTAAGAAACTAGGATAAATTCAGAAAAAATTCAACAGCAGCATCATGAAAAATATGTTCAGAGGTCAACGGCACAGTATGCTGCACAGGCCATCCAGCTGTAACTAATGACCAGATTTAAACACACCTCCCTTTTCACGTACTAAGCCCTGACAGTACAAAAGGATGGCCTGGCGAGCTGGCGCCTCTCACGAGTCTGGACTTAAAGCATTTTCACAGATGGGTGAGCAGACAGAATCAAGCCACCGACCGCCATGCGCGCCCCATGGAAGTCCTCGTCCAGTAAACTGAGAGGTCAACCCACTGTCACTTATCATCGATGTGGGTTCACACACATGCACGCAAACTGAACAGCTGATGAAAAAACAATTTGTGAAAAGCCAATCTTTACGGGCTCAAAAGTGACATTAAGCTCCACTGACATGATAGCGACCCTTTTCAGTGATTCCCACGCTTTCAGTGTAATTTCTGCCGACATCTCTTTGATCTGGGTTAATTTTCAGTAATGAAGAGGAGCTATTAGCAGCACACTAATGGGAGGGCATTTTGGGATGCTGGCAGCTGTACAAATGATGGTTAAATGCAGGTGGCATTTATTTTTTACCACCACCACCGCCTTTTACCTCCATCAGCTGTTGGCGATTGTAGCCACATTCACAGACTGTAATGAAAGCCAACATGCCAAAGGGCAACTCATATTATAGGGCCTAAGACCCCCCAAATAGCATTGTGTGTTACACAATTTACCTGCTTCCAAGAGTTAATTTTTATTTCCATTATTTTATTTTCATTTTCCAGTGTTTCTGAAGATATACAGAAGGAAACAGACTGACCATCTAACGGATGACTCCCAATTTCAACCCTTTGCTTGAAATTGGTAGGACAGGGGACTGCTGGGGACCGATGGTTGATAAGCACTCAACACTTAACGAAGAGAGCATTATATTCACAACATCACAGCCTTTATAGCCTTTATAGCTCTGATATCACTCATCAAAAGACAGGAGCAAAGTTGGTCATTTCAAAATTAATATACTTTCTTATACTTTGTAATTACTGTTGAAAAAATCTGTTTCTCAACAACAGACGGGATCAAATTAGACAGAATAAAGTCCAGTAATACAAAACATTGGGTACATTTAGGTACCTTTCTCTGTCATTATATAGTTATACTGTAACTTTACTTTAGTGACACATTCACACCATTTGACCTCATCTGAATAAAGTTAATATATACTCACTAAAACACCATCCAGCGCTGTTTTCCCTGTCACTTCCCTGTGTATCTCTGCTGTGTTCACTCCAAGGGCCCCTGTGATGTGTGATGTGTAGTACAGCGTGTCTCCTCTTTCAGTGCTCTCTGTGACTGAACTCTTTCTAGTCCCGTGGCCTTGGTGACAGCTGATTTTTATCAGTGCCCGCTGTCCCAGTGGAAGACTTTGGCTATTTTGGGATGGTGGGCTGGCTGCTGCTACTCGCCTGAGTCAATCACCTCTGTTAGTCACTGTTGGATTGGGACACCCCCCTCACCTCCCATTCCCACAGATACATTGTCACCTGCTATAATAGGCACTGGGTGGGACCTATAGTATCTGTATCAGTGGGTGCTTGGCAGTCAATATATTGAAAAACAAATACAGAAACACACAAATGTTCCTAGTTTGGTAAATTGTACTTGGGTCCTGGCATTCATGTGGATAAACATTGTTGTGGGCTAACATAGACCCTCAAGTGTCTCATTGGACAGGACAATATACACCCCCCACACTGCAAAAATTACTCATGAACAGCTCAAGGAACATGACACAGATCCCAAGGCACTGACCTGGCCTCCAAACTGCCCTGTTCCCAATCCAATCTTTTAAAATGTTCCAAAGCTGCTCATTACTTACAACACAGTTTAATATTTACAGAAATACTTTGATTATAATCTGTTTATCCTTTCCTTTAAACTGCCAGTTGTTACTCTCTTTTTCCACAGTACCTACATTTTAAGTATCACTAGAACACTGTAAGCAATTTTAGATAATCAAAATTTCACCCTAAATTCAAAATAATTAGATGGTGAACACTGGGAAATTACAGTACAAGTCGTGGGCTGTATTATGAAGTGCTACCAAATATTTCACCTTTATTTTGGGAAAAACAGCTTACATTATTATCTGTCCCTTACTCATACCAGGTTCATCACAGGGTAAGGACATCAATATGGTGAAGCAATATCAGTCCCAGGTCTCGGACAGGCATGGCTCAGAGGGCCAAGGCCTGCGTCACGGTCAGAACTGGTAGTGACAGTCTCAGTCCTATCTTAAGCATGTGTGCCGGGCACATAGTTATGCATTTACACCACTACATCCTTGTCTTTATTTAGCTTTTTTTTCCTCCCACCACCAAACACCACATGGGTTGCTGCTGCTTAGTAAACTCGGTCAGGATTTACATGGTGACACTTTAAATACTAGGCCTTGATCCTGAAATGTTTGCTCTGTGGCAACTTAATATAGATTCATTCGATACGCTTGAGAACTGCTGTTTGACATGCAAAGATGAATGTGCCTACATTCATTATTCAAAGAACTGTTAGGAACATATGTATTAAACAGCTTAAAAAGTGTCCAGTTGTCTTACCTAACGTGATTATGAACCTCATAGCTTTGAGGGAACCCTGGCACCCATCCCATATCCCCTCTTAGATGTCAGTGCTTGTAGTAAATATGAAATTAAGTACCACTGCTCACCATGCAAGTGTCTGGGTGCTCTGTCGTGAAACTCTGGAAGGCCATTCACAGCCCTTCTTCCGTCCACTTGAGTGGCTCTCTGTGAATTAACAGCATATGGTGTCATGAAGAGACAGACATTTTATGGTGCTTCTAATGTCATAGCACATTGTGTTTCATTTTGGTTGGTGTGGCGTGGCCCTGCTGAGAGGTAAACTAAAAGGAACTTAAAAGAGTCATTGACAGTTTGGTTAAGTGACACTGATGTCACTTTCAGAGCATCGATCAGTAACATACAGCCAATGTTTATAAGTTAAAAAGCAAAGATATGCAGTATTAGTAAGCTTAACTGTTTGCTGATGCAGATTGTAATGTTTTTTACACAAACAGGCTAATCATCTGTTGGCCCTGGATATAAAGTGCAAACATATCAGATGAGCGGTTCCTTTAAGAAGTGTGAAAATACTAGTGTTTCATTGCTACCTGTATGGTATTTCATCAAATGAATTGTATTTGGTACCTTTGCCGCTACATGTCATATTCCAACTAGACTACCAAGTGCAGAGCATAGGACTAACAATTCAGCAAAATTAAATCAAATTCAATTCAATTTTATTTATATAGCTCCAAATCACAACAACAGTTGCCTCAATGTGCTTTATATTGTAAGGTAAAGACCCTACAATAATACAGAGAAAACCCCAACAATGAGACGACTCCTATGAGCAAGCACTTGGCAACAGTGGGAAGGAAAAACTCCCTTTTAACAGGAAGAAACCTCCGGCACAACCAGGCTCATATTATGTGCTTGCTAGTATTTGGATGATCAGCACTGTATTGTTACATTACTTGTAACTTGTCTTATGTAAAACACTGCTCATGAAGGCAGCTCACACACCTGTGTAGCTGTGTCCTTTAGAAAAGTGTTATGACTTCTCCTGTCCTGCAGAGGGTAGTCTCTCACTGTCACATTGTCAGCTGCGGACATCGTGTTCAGTCGAGGGCTGCTGCTGAAGCCCTGCTGCAGGGTGGCTTTGGACTCAAACAGGGCACACAGAGCTTTGGTGCCCGTATTCTCCCTCTGAGGGAGGAAGTCCATGGAGCGACTCCTGGACAGATTAGAGCTCCTTCCTGATCCCCAGAGGACCACGTTCTCCCTGTTGTCCACCCTTCTCCAGCTTTCTGACAGCTAAAGACAGTAGTTGTTTTTTATGTGATTTTCAGTTTTAGCAGTAGTTACATTTAATCAGTGAGATAAACATAGGTGTAGGTGCCTACCTCAAGATTTTGCTCTGCTTCTTCAGGACTCCTTAGGTCAGCACAGCTTTGGTAACTATTAGGACAAATTTAATGCAAATATGTATAAATGGATGAGTGAATGAAGACCACGCACACTCAGTAAACTTTGTAGTACCTGTGAATAATGTACATAAACTGTAAATGTGTACATGCACATGTATGTGCCTCAGTAGAACCTACTGTTGCACCAGCTGAGAGACAGACTTTCTCTCCCAGCGGCTGGAAACTGGCATGACCCATGACCTTTCCTGAACCCCAGAAAGACTCTTCAAGGATTGGGTCCGCCTCAGGCCAAATACCTCCATAGTAGTCCTTTAAAAAACAGCTACAATTTAAAGCAACAGATATATCATTTAAAGTAACAACATTGGTTCTTTGTCATTTAATGCAGACTAGATCAAATCCACAGATGTTTTCCTTTAATTCATAAATAAACTCTAAATCTGATATTCTTAAATTCAAGTACATAACTGAGGTTTAACTTCTTTTGAGTTATTATACAACAGCCACTTACACTGACGGTCATATGACTCTGTTAATGTTTATATACATCTGCACTCAAGCAGCAAAACCAAAGTTCTGCCTCAACATGACTACATTATTGTACGATCTGTATATGATTGCTGCTGCTAAAGGTCATCTAATGCTTTAAAAGAAGAAAGAAAGAATGAGATTTTAATTCTAAACAGAGAATTTATATTCATATTTGTATTCTATCTGTCTCATGTATAAGATGCCATTCTATGAGCTATAAAGTAGTTACAATATTATCATTGCAAATGATTTTGTTCTATCTGACAAATCAAATGAATATTCAGCTCCAAACCTGAAGAGAAGAAGAAGTTGTCACCACTGCATCTCTGTCTTTCCGTCTTACTCGTGGTTTAGGAGCATCTCTCACAAGACACAGCAATTTCTGGTGGCCAAAGTCCTTTAACACCTTGTGATTCAAGGCTTCCGGATATGACATTTGTCATGATGATATCACCTGATGAATTTTTCTGTTAGAGCAATGAATCTCTGATATTTATGAATGGAGAGACATGTACGCAGAATAAAAGCTACATTTCCCCAAATTTTGATTTGCCTTTATTATGCAAAAATATATCACCAAAATACATTTTTAGCATCCATCTTTCTGTAAATTGTGTTGCTTTCCATTTGATATTTAAACACTAATTACCATGCTGACAGCGTGAGGCATTCAAAACAGTGAGAAACCAGAGAGCAGACCTGTGTGACAGCTGGTCCAGTCAGATGTCAGTGCTGAAATGCCTGGCATAGCCACTCTGTTACTGTATCCCAAGCCAAAACCCAGCGCAGCAGCATTTTATCTGTACCTCTCACGCCTTACCCTAGTCACTGTGTTACCACCAGCAAGAGTCTCATTCATCCATCTCCCGTTCCTCAGTGTGCTTAAACAGATGATAACATTTTTAGTTGCCACTGCTGTTGTGCTGATACAGACCACAAAGTACCAGAAAAGCTGACGGTGCATGTAAGTTGATGATGAGCTTACTTCTGTTGATGATTACAGTCTGCTAGTGCTCAAAGGGTGACATTATATTTCTAAATTGTTGGAACATACATTTTATACCCTAATTAGCCCAAAGGAATTTTATAATTTACAGAGAACATCTCAAGGTTTACAGTTTTACAATGCCTACAACCTGCAACCCACTTCTAAGAGCAGCTCTGTCACAATAGGAGAGAGCTAAGGTTTGCATTCACCTACAACTGCTTTGCTGTGCTCGCAAGTGAATGCAGTAACAAACATATGCACTCACCAGCCACTTTGTTAGGTACACCTGTTCAACTGCTCATTAATGCAAATGTCTAATCAGCCAATCACATGGCAGCAACTCAGATTGGCCTGAAAAAGAGAAAATATCTAGTGAGCGACAGTTCTCTGGGTGAAAATGCCCTGTTGATGTCAGAGGTCAGAGGAGAATGGATTGCTTTGAGCTGATAGGAAGGCAACAGTAACTCAAATAACTGGTTACAACCAAGAGATGCAGCATCGCTGAATGTATAAAATGTCAAACCATGAAGCAGATGGGCTACAGCAGCAGAACACCACACCAGGTGCCACTCCTGTCAGCTTAGAACAGGAAACTGAGGCTACAATTCACACTGACTCAACAAATTGGACAATAGAAGAAGAAAAAAGGTTACCTTGTCGGATGAGTCTGGATTTCTACTGCAACATTTGGATGGTAGTGTCAGAATTTGTCGTCAACAACATGAAATCATGGATCCATCCTGACTTTTATCAACAGTTTGGGAATGTGGTGATGGTGTAATGATGATGTTTTCTTGGTGCACTTTGGGCAACTTAGTAACTGAGCATTGCTTAAATGTCACAGCCTACCTGAGTATTGTTGCTGTGCATGTCCATCCATTTATGACCACAGTGTACCCATCTTCTGATGGCTGCTTCCAGCAGGATAATGCACAATGTCACAAAGCTCAAATCATCTCAAACTGGTTTCTTGAACATGAAAGTTAGTTCGCTGTACTCAAATGGCCTCCATAGACACCAGAACTCAATCCAAATCTATTTGTGTGATGCTGTCATATCAACATGGCCAAAATCGCTTGTTTCCATGTTTCCAGCACTGTGTTGAATCTATGCCAAAAAGAACCGAGGCAGCTCTGAAGGCAAAAGGAGGTCCAACCTGATACTAGCAGGGTGTACCTAACAAAGTGGCCAGTGAGTGTATGTCAGTTCTCTATAAACTGTTTTTTCAGTGTTGAACTTGTTTAAATTTGTTGCTTGTAGTTGCACCTTTTTATTTGTAATAATGATCAAGCTTTTTGAAGGCTCTATAAGAAAATGGCAGCGTTAGCTCATAGACAGTGGAGGATTTTGCAGCTAAAGAACAAGACATTACCTCAGGAGTTGGTTCCTAGCAAAAACAAAGCTATAAAGAAAGAAGATATTCTACTTGAATTTGTCGGTGGGTGGACAAATGTCTTAATTAATTAATTAATTAATTAAACCTAATTTTTTTTTCCATATGAGGTAGATATTTAATTTGCAACTGTTTGCTAACAAATGGCAGTACCAAACTGAAACGGCACGTCTCTATTGCTTGTTTCTGCTTCCTCTATCTGGCCAAAAATGTGTTACTGCCTGTTAAAGATCATTTTGTAAACTCACAGACAGCATTTGATATAGGCTATAGTTTGTTTCAGTTTCAGACAGTTTCATGTTATGCATTCTTAAAGGCTCCAAGAAAACAACATCTATAAACGAGAAAACAGCAACCTGCCAGGCATCAGCGCAATTTATGGTTGAGGAACCAGGGCATACTGATGAGAAGTGGGCTACTGGAACAAGAAGGCACAAGTGGACAAGAGATGAAAACAGGGAACTGTTGGACTGCTACTACGCAAGTAACCCCAGTAACAGGGGGTACATGAGAAGGATGTGGGACCTATGGATTCTTCGATACCCAACATCTACGCTAACACTGAAACAACTAGTAGCTCAGTGTTCCAACATACGGAAGAGGCAACTGCTATCACAACTAGAGATGGATGAGGTACAACACAGATGCTACGGCAAGGGGGAGCAAGGGGTCAGGTCAGGGGGGAGATATCATCATCCCCACACTCCGAGATTGGGTACCAAGCCCCAAGTACAAGTACAACTGGTACATTGAATGCCAGAGCAGCTGACCTGAAAGACAAGATCATGGCTAAGCTGGAAACCTGGACCCCCCGACACCG
>VUQS01069639.1:0-10136 GCA_015108495.1 Heterochromis multidens
TGTCCACTGGTGGAGATTACCTGGTTGGAGGTGATGGAAATGACATTTACATGTTGGCTTTCAGCAATGGCTCAGTCACTATCGACAACTGTGCAGAGGACAACGCAACAGATGTTTTGTACTTGAGCTCAGAGTCAACACCAATATTTGACTGTCAACTATTATCTGACAGAGTCCTGCTGACTTTCTTTGGATGCAAACAGTCAACTGTAAAAATTGCTCTGAGGGGCTGGATCAGTGATGGTGATGAATGTGGTCATTTGGTGTTGGTTTTCAGAGAGGTGGAGGCATCAGTGGACAGGCTGCTACAAGAGTGTCAGTTTAGAAGGAAGGAATCAATTTGGTCATTGGTCATAACCTGGGTTATCTGCATCAGTCTTCTCCTCTTCCACTGTTTTGTCATTTTACAAGCATCTGTAAAATTCATCAGAGGAGTACGAAAACAAAAAACACAAAAACAAGCTGAAACTAATTTTGAAACAGAGTGGCAGCTGATGTAATGTAGACTTCTGTGATGCTACAGGTGACATATTTCTTTGAATTACTCTGACTTCAGTAATCATTCCTTTTTATCTTTATTATTTTTGGCTTTTAATCTATTATAGTTACTTTGCTATTTAGTCAAAATATTCAGCTAATCATAAGTATGTACTTCTTTTCGAAAGTTGTCTAAATCTATAACATTTATTAATCAATAAAAAATTAAAGGAAAGTTCCCGTTATTCTAAATCCCAAATCTTAGGGTGTGTTCCAAAAGTCCATTTTACTTACGAAGATTCCTCACTGAGAGATGTGACCTGGAAATATCTGTGTGGCAGCCATAATAAGAGCTCTTCCAATTCTCCAAATACTAAGGAAAGGAGCTTCAGTGCTTCCTTTATTGCCTTGTTAAGCATAGGATACACTGGGACCATCCTTTCTGAAAGGGGAGGAGAAAACGCCGTCCCATAATTCACTGCAATGGACAGCTTTTCTAACAGCAGCCTATTAATCTCATAGCTGAACTCTGAACATCACACTGCTGGAAGAAAAAGTACTTATTTTTGAGTTGTTGCTGCATGAAGAACACAGATTTATATAAACTCTCTAAAGATTATGAGCTATATTAGCCGATAAGAGTGTGTTTAAGCTTCTGTAGAATCAGTTTGCATTTGTAATGTCCTTTGCTGTATTGCAGGCTTCAGGATTATCATAAATGAATGTTTACCGTCAGCTGGGATCAGTGATGGACGGAGGGAATTTTACTGCAGTCACAGAAATTCTAAACGGAGGAGGAAAAGAGTTCCTCTGATCACAGCAGGAAAATATAAGAAAATAAGATGAATTTCATTTTATAGGCTATGGGACAGATTTACTAAGAGGAGCAAATTATTGTGATGCCTCAATCGCAGGGTTGCAGGGTTACTAACAATGCGTTTTAATTTATTTACAAAGATGCAGCCAGTTCACTTCAGTAATAACAACATTCTGCAGAGAGCAGCGCAAAAACCAGCAGACCTGATGAGGGAGCTGAGGGAGAGAGTGATGAAGGCCTTCTAACCAAAATAATCCAGTGTAAGCTCAGGTTTTACTTGTGTTTCTCTCTGAAAATAGTGATGCAATTTAGATCAGTGAGAGGAGGCTGAAGGAAAATCAATATGCTTTTGATGTAAGAAATAACTCTTCTGATAGAAATCACTGAGCACTGTGAGTGTTCTGAGGATCAGGAGTCGGGTGCAGCACAAGATTTATCTAGAGGAGAGCTGCATGATTACAAACTGAACTCTGTGTGGAACGGAATGTTGGTGGAACAGCTGACTGTACGATGTGGTGGGGTGGCTATAGCTCAGGAGGTGGAGCAGATCACCTGATTGATCTCCAGTCTGCATGCCAAATATCCTTGGGCAAGATACTAACTCCAAGTTGCTCTCTGATGCATCCATCGGAGTGTGAATGTTAGATAGAAAACACTTAAACATAGAAAAAATGCTTTTATGACTGGGTGAATGAGGCAAGTTGTATAAAGCACTTTGAGTGCTCTGGGAGAGTAGAAAAGCGCTATATAAGAATCAGTCCATTTACGATGTGTAAAAGAAGACAAAACATTATTTACCATCAGAGCCGTCCCAGTTACTATGTTACTGTGCCACATCACTTTTTAGTTTTAATAGCACACTGCAGCATTCAGGCATTAATCTAACACACTAACATGGATTCATTAATAGCTGCATTTTCACAAACATTTCACTTTTATTTGTTACAGATCCAGCAGAGAGAAGTCACTGCTGAGAAAAAGAAGCTGAGCTCATTTCTGCTCTGTTTCAGTAAAATCAGCATTACTGAGGAGCAAAAAGTGGGCTCACCTCTAAACACTCAGCGTGAGGACTGAGTGAAGAGTTTTAGGACAGAGTTTTGGTGCTGCACTCACAAAGTGATTACGCATTAGTTCTGATAACATCTCCCCCTCCTAAAAATAAACTCTTCTAGTAGCAGCTATTACAGCCACAACAGGCACAAGACAGGATTTTTTTTGGTGTTAGATTTTGTGCAATTTGCAGTAAATTGTGTGTCACAGACTTTGTAATTCACATTTGTGTGACTCATTTAAATATTTTGCTCCTGAAAGTGAAACTCTTACAAATACATATGCCATAAGGCCAAAAATCCTCCTGTCCACAGCTTTCAGTCACAAACTGACTCTGAGCCTCTTTAATAAATCCAGCAGCTTTTTAACGTATAAAGAAGTCTTTGTTCTGCTGCAGACGTCAGTAAATCTGACCCTAAATGTTCCTTCTTTAAAATTTAAACCTTATTTTTCACAGGCTGTTCTTGTTTATTTGACCTGCAGAAAACAACAGTGTTAAAACACGTTGCTGAAGTAAGATGTACATTTTGTAGTCCATCTTCTTCACATTGTAGTTTCAACAAGGTGGACATCTGGTGTCACATCGTTAAGGAGACCAGTGTAAGGTCATTGAGATTCAGTTCTCAGTTCTCCTACCTACCTTTCCTTAAAAAGAGGTTAGGAAAAGTAGATAGGAGGGACTTTTGGAATGCACCCTTAGTGTCTTGGGTTTGGTTCAAATTATTCATATTGAGAATTCAGGACAGAATTTTTCACCCTGAACAGCTTTAAATTACAGTCTAACACAGGCCTAAAACAGTTCTTATGACACCCAGTTTTTTTTCCTAATGACTTTTAAAAGTCAACAAGTGTTGATAGAAGTCAGTGCCGAGTCTCAAATTTCTCAAAGCAGCACTTGAGGTAATTGAGTAATGTTTGTGTTTCACAGCTTGACCAAGCTAGTTGTTTTGATTTCTTATTACTTTTATTATCATCTCCCACTTTTGTTTGTTCCAATACAGTCAGAGAGAAAACGTAGTAATTGGATTAAATCATAGATTACATTCAATTATTGTTTGTTTTTTTTCACAGTAAAGGCTGTAAAATTGTGTTTGTTTAAGGGTGGGGAGGGTGGGCTAAATTTAGGATTTGGATTCATCTCCCTGGCAACACTGAAAAGGGACTTTTATAACTTAAATTATGATCTTTTCTTAAACCTAACCTAATAGTTTTGGTGTCACTACATAGTCACTGAAAACAAAAATAAGTTTAAACCAAGTCATTATTACAAAATCAATACTGCAAAAAATAATGATATTACAGTACACCACAGCTGAAAACTAAACTGGCAAAATGGCACCTATAAATACGAAACATTGTGGAATCAAATAAGACACAAATCACAGTTTCCCAAAGAAGTCCTGTGCCTTACGCCACTGCCACCCATCCAGCCTCCTTATGTGGAATTTGTAGGTTGTTCTATATGAAAAAGAAAGAAACTTTACAGTCACATAACAGATGCCAGCCAATAGTAAAGAAGTAGTCAAAGCATCTCCCAATCTGGGGCTTCAACTGGTCCAGAATTCAGCTGCCTGAATATCCCATTTTTCATTTATTTATGTTTGTTTATGTTTTCTTTCCATTTCTTACTGTTGTTTATTTGTTTCATTGTACGGTGTCCTTGAGTGTCCAGAAAGGCGCCTTTAAATTAAATGTATTATTATTATTTTATTGTAACTGGATTTTGCATTGCTCACCAACATGGCTGTTCACCAAGAAGACTGTGCTGACTAATCTTCCAAAGTGAGCATTATGTGGCTTTTAATGTGATGTGCCTGAGATGTCTGAGTGAAGACTTGAGGACAAGTTTTACCCTAAGGTCCAAGCTATTCTCTCTTGATATTCCTAACTTATAGTTCCATAATTGTGCTCTACCAATAATGGGAACTCAACAATATGGAACTGACATAAGATTAAATCTTGTCAATATTACACGTCCTTCAATCAGACTGCATTTACATTTATGGTACTCATAAACACCCAGGATACACAGGCTGGGAATAATGTGTGTCACATTCCACTGACCAAATAAAGTTTGACTTCATCATAGAAATTAGGTGTTGGCTTGCAGGAACCCTCTCAAAATCAATATCACCAAATTAAATTATATTTTCAAATCATGCACACATGCATATTGATTAAAATATATTAGGCTGGCCAATTCATTTAACTTTTATTGTATTTATTTGTATTTTATCATCACATTAAAAAATTATTACATCAATACTTTCACTGATTCTTGCATATTGTTTATATGGAAAGATTTATTTTGGAGAAGAAAGGCCTTATTTCAACACCTCTTTAAGTTTGGGTAAAGCTAAATGGGGACATGAGGTAAAATTACAGATGGTTGATAAAAAAATAAAAGTCCTCGCTATATGATTAATCCCACAAATTTATGAAATAACAGTGTAACAGAGCATACACTATTTCTCTATTTTATTTATTCCCAAAATGAAACAAATCATTTCCACCTGTTTTTTATTTAACAAAATCATTTGGTGACACCTCAGGCTGCCATTAAGCACCTTGAGGCAACTGTTGTTGTGATTTGCTGTTATATAAATAAAATTAAATTGAACTGAATAGTTGTGAAGCTCTGAAATGTTAGAGTTCAGTGTGGTAGAACAATTCATGTTTACTGATACAAACTGTGCCACTGATTGAACAGTGTAAAATCAGTTTGTATTTGAGCTCATACTCAGATGTTGATACAAGTATCTGTTCATTCATCTGTTTCCACACGAGTAACATGAACACACACCAGACCTGCCTTCTCCACAATGAACATCACTGTCAGTTTCATTTGTTTCATGGTTATGTTTGTTATGTACATTTACATGTTCAGCACCTCCATTACTGCACTGAGCTGCAGCTGCAAGGTGGTTGGCTGCCTCAAAGCGATTGTGGCAAACCGTCAGATGACTCAGGAGGGGAAAGCAGTGCTCTACTCACACGGTGTATAGTGCGGGTGGGGCGCTGCTGACTTCAGCTGAGGACATAGTCAGGTGGTGGAAGGAATACTTCGAGGACCTCCTTAATCCCACTGACACGTCTGCTGTAGAGGAACCAGAGTCTGGGGACGAGGGGGATGACTCATCCATCACTGGGGGCGAGGTCACTGAGGCAGTTAAACAACTCCTTGGTGGCAGGGCCCCTGGGGTGGATGAGGTTCACCCTGAGTTCCTGTGGGCTCTGGATGTTGTAGGGTTGTCTTGGTTGACACGCCTCTACAATGTTGCGTGGAGATCTTGGGCGGTACCTTTGGATTGGCAGACCGGGGTGGTGGTTCCCATCTTTACGAAGGGGCACCACAGGGTGTGCTCCAACTATAGAGGGCACACACTCCTCAGCCTCCCCGGGAAAGTCTATTCCAGGGTGCTGAAACAGAGAGTTCATCCGTTAGTCGAACCTCGGATGCAGGAGGAACAATGTGGTTTTCGTCCCGGTCGTGGAACACTGGACCAGCTCTTTACCCTCTTGAGGATATTTGAGGGTGCGTGGGAGTTTGCCCAACCAGTATACATGTGTTTTGTGGACTTGGAGAAGGGGTTCCTCTGAGTATTCTGTGGGAGGTGCTTCGGGAGTATGGGGTGTCTGGCCTGTTGATACAAGCCATTCGGTCCTTATACAACTGCAGCAGGAGCTTGGTCCGCATCGCCAGCAATAAGTCGGATTCATTCTCAGTGGGTGTTGGACTCCGCCAGGGCTGCCCTTTGTCACCGATTCTGTTCATAATTTTTATGGACAGAATTTCTAGGCGTAGCCAAGTGGCGGAAGACATCCATAGAGCTGAGCGTAAAAGCGAAGCTCACAATTTACCCCGACCTGGCCCCAGATAAGCAGAAGAAAATGGATGGATGTACATTCACAACAGTTCATTACAGGATAAATACAAAAAGTATATTGTAACAGTTCTGCTATAATTCACATCAGTAATTTAATATAAAAGCTTAAAATCCATAAAACCATATGGTGGCTTTATGCCCATGTCAGAACTGATGTGTTTGGTTTGTGTCACCTTTATCACCCCCAAAAAACTGTATGACAATCCATGTCACATGCCAGATCATCATCAGTGAGCTCTATAATGTAAAGAGAGAGAAGTTATTATGTTTATTTGTAAGTTTCAGTTTGAAACTGCACATTTAAAGTGTCTCCTCAACAGTCACTTTATGTCAAGAAAAATGCCTTATAGAGATTTTAAGAGTAAAACTACTGGCTACACATTTTTTATTCATTCTAAATATGACTAAATTAACTTGATAACACCAGAGGTTGGAGGGTGGACTGCTGAAGTGGCCTCATTCACTCCTTCACTGCTATCTGCCCCTCAATTTTATCTACACCTTAGACATTTAGGGTCTTGGCGGGGAGGTGTGGATGAGCAATGCTGACCAGCAGTCAAGTGATCAGGGCACATCGGTCCCCCCCAAATTTTTTAGCACTTTAGTTTTCATACAGTCCTTCTCATCCTTTACACTTTATACACACACACACCCAACATATCACCTTCAACACAGAGTGTGTGGGGAGTGGAGTAGGCGGGTCTTCCTACACCCCTGTTTTGTCGCCCACGCTTCAGAGGGGGGTCTGTGTGTGTATGTTTGTCTTTGTGTCATCAATGGGAGGGTATGTTTGAGTGAGTGAGTGAGTGAGTGAATGACCTGTGTGCGTGCATGGCTGGACCTGGGTCTGAGGCTTGCTGAGCCTTGGCCCCTTTGTGACATGGTCATGGAGGGTGGGGGCTGCCCCTCCCTACCGCTACCTGCTGGATATTGCTGCTCCTCCCTGGGATGCGGGTGCTTGTTGGTTCTGGGGCGCGTTGCTGAATATTCTGGCGTGGCTGTTGACCTGCTCCCTTGGGGGTGGTGGTCCGGGGTGGCTCAGGCCTCTTTGGCGTTGGGGGGCTCTGCTGTGTGTCAGGCGGTTTACATTATTATTTAACATAATAATATGAATATAATATAATATTCATATATACAATTCATAGTGGGCATAATGTACTAGCCCTACAGTTCCAGCATAAGAGGGCTATATAATGAAACCTTTAAAGTGTAAGGGATGCAACCTGTAGTTAGGTTATGTATAATCTAAAAGTTGTACATACCATAACATTTTTACATACAGATAGAAGCTAGTGGCAGCAACTGAGTTATAGTGATGAATAATTAATACTAACCCAGCCGTGTGCAGTTCGCTATGAGTATGTAGTTGTCTGATTTGATGAAAATGGTCCACATCTTATACAACTCTGTTTTATGTCCCTGCCTCTGCAGCACATCTGTCATTAGTACACAAAAATCATCTGACAAATCTTGGTATTTAATGTCCTGGACATGACCGCATAGGACAAAGTTGTAAGTGTCTAAAGATTTGTATGCCTTTAGTTTTTCCTTTGTATAGATGCTGGGTTTTTCCATAAGGTATATGAAGAACTGTAACTTGGGCCATTTAGCTGGATCCTTGATGCACTGACCTGACGGTGAGTACAGGTCAGGAAACATCACCCCATTGCTAAGGAGTAGCTTATTAGTGTAAGAAAACCCATCTTCTGCTGGCAGATTATTAAAATAATCATAGAAACTATCCGGATGATTCATACTCGATGTAAACAAATAAACAAACAAAACCCTAGCTTTAACTAATGACAGTCACAACTGACACTTTCTGCCATCACTTGGGTTCCAAAATACATCATCAACATTTACAAACATTGGGATGGACTATAATAATAATAATAATAAATCTGATGAATAATAAATAGTGTGCCTCAATGCTATTGCGCTGGCACACTCAACTACAAAATCTCTGAAGACATTTTGAGTATGCAATACACCTGCTGCTGATTGAGTTGTCAGCAGTCAATATGAGCTAAGAAGATGTGCCAAGAGCCATTAGAAGCTAAGAATTGCTTTCTGGAGGTTGCAAGTGCTGAGTACCGAGAGCATAATGTAGGTAAACTAGTCAACTAAAAAGAGGTTTTGAATGGTCTTAATATCAAAGGAATCTTATTTTGAAAGGCTAAAACTGTCAGACAGAGCGAGAGGGTGAGAGACTGAACACGGCAGGGAGACAAAACAGAGACCCGACAAGGACACAGAGGGAATAAAAGGAGAACCAAAAAACAACACTAATATCAGAAACTAAGAACAAGAATCCTATCATGAAATCAAAACCAGAGACAGAAAAATAAACACAAGGCACTCCAGAACTAAAACATGAGCATCTCATAATACAAAAGGAAAAAGCTCAAAATAAACTTAATACAAAACCCTGGGTCCAAGACCCAGGACCATGACAAAAACATTCACAGGCATCCTGTTTAAACAGTAGTAGTCTTAAATTGAGCAAATAAAGCAGCCACAGGATAGTGGCTAAATAAAAAGAAGAAAAAAGATAAATACTTTTTTTGTCTTTTAAAATACCCTGTGGGAAGCCGCTACTTATAAACTTACTTCCCGTAAAATTTACTTCTTACATGTTCGAAGTGCTGCTTACCACCCATAGTTTGTTTCTCTCAGGTCAGCATTTTTATACTTTGTGTGTGTGTGTACTAATTTTAAAACCTCAGCTTCTGTGTAAACCATTTGTGTGTGTGTACAATTAACCAAATAGCAACTATTTAACTCAGATGCTACCATCTAAGTTTTATTTACTTAGTTTGTTTCCATTAAGATTCATCACTACATTCAAGTTGTGACAACTTCAAACTTAGTTTTGTCTACTCACTTCATTTAAGGAAACTGAATGCTTTAAACTTTTTAAGTTGCAGTAACACAATACAAACAACCATCTCTGAAACTCCTTAACACTGTTTATTTAGCTGAATGCTGAATATTGACACTTGACTGCCTGAGATTTTGGTATTCAAAAGTTTCCATTTTCACAACACTAACCTGTACCTGTACTTATTTTACTTTAACAAATACAAATAAAAATTCTCCACAAATGTTCAGTGAAAGACTCTAAGAAACTCTCGTTTTTCCTTTCACCTTTCATCTTATGTTGTCAGAGAAATATCTCACTTGGACATCTAATGTTTAGCTGACATCAAATTTTAATTACCATAACTAAGTGAAGGGTCTGATCAAAATCAATCACACGGGGGAAAAAAAATCTATAATAACCCACGTGTGTCTATAAAACACAAAGCCCCGCTATTAAGCCAATATGCTGAGATTTTATAAACCAGCTTCTTTTTAGAATATTTTGGACAGTGATAGAGGCAGCTTTAAGAGTACAGGGACCACAAATCCTAAGAGTTTCAGTTTATCTATTTTTACTAACACTACACAATTAGTACTTTAATTTCACAGAAAATTATTAAATGTTTTTGTGTACATTTTTGTCATGGTCCTGGGTCCGGTGGACCCAGTGTTCTGAGTTTGTGGACTTTCTAATTTGGTTTATTTATTAAGTTTGTTTACCTCCTGGCCGTGTCCTTCCGTGTCCATGTTTCCCAGTGTCAAGTCCTCGTGTGTTAGCCTGTCTGTGTTTAGCCACTTCCTGTATTACTTTGACAGTCCTGCGTCTCCTGTGTATTATGTTGAAGTTTGCTTCCTCTGTCCCGTTATACTCTTAGTTAATTCACCTGTGTTCCCTAGTGTTCTCAATCTCAATCTCCCTGATTTCCTTGTGTGTATTTAAGCCCTGAGTTTTCCTTTGTTCATTGTTACGTCGTCATCTTTCCCTGGTCGTGTGTTCCTGTCCCATGTCTCCTAGTGCTTCCTAGTTTCCTAGTGTTCCCCAG